>PVLA01000236.1:381559-479590 GCA_004027455.1 Hydrochoerus hydrochaeris
AAGGGGAGCTACTGGCGTTCAAGGTGTGGCCCAGCAGAGGCCCCGGATAAAGAACGCGACTGACGCTCAGGCCTGGCCGGGAGACCGCACCGCCTAGGGCGGGGGGAGGCGGGCGGGAGGTGGACGATGAGGCGGAGGTAGGGGCTGGTCTGGGGCACCGCCGAGAGTGAGCTCCGAGCTGGGGAAGAGTCTTGTGGAAGAACTGGACTGAGAACGATGTGGGTCAGGACAACAGTAACGATTGAAAGATGGGCTGAGGAAAAAACCGGGCGCGAGGCCCGCACCTGGGACGCGAGGGAGCGCTGTGGTGAGCAAGGGCGGAGCAGGGGGCTGGGGCGTGGCTGGGGCCGGCTTCCAGCCCTGCCTGGGCGGGGCAGCAGGGAGTCGGGCCTTGGCGAAGGAGGCGGGGCCAAGCGCGGGTCTGGAGGCGGGCTCTCGTGAACCGTGGGCCAATGACTGGGGAAAGGTCCTGAGGCCCAGGGGGGCTAAAAGTCTGGAGCAGTCGGTTGCAGCCGGAACTGTAGCTCCGGTTTGCGGGGTTAGAAGGTCACTGTTCTGTTCTCAGCCGCAGGCTTAGGCCGCCGGTATGGGACGCTGGGCTTGGCGGAAGCCCGTGGCCCATTGCCACCCGAACGCCGGGGCAGGGGCGGGCTATTCCACTGACCTCCAGGACGGGAAGACTTGTGTGGGTTCCACGCGTGACATCACAATCGTGTCCGGCAGGGGGCGGGACCAGGCGACATCTCCGAGGAGACGAGGGTGCACTGCTTCTCCCTTACACTGTCCTATTCCCTCCCTCCCTCCCTTCCTCCCTTTCTCCTCATTTCCGCAGCTCTGGTGCCAGGTCCCTGAGCCTCCAGGGTTAGGGAGCTTGGCCCGCTGCCCACAGGGCGGATTCTGAACTGATGAGCATCACTTGTAAGTTTTGAGTTAGACCTTGGGCTTAATGCTGTACCAAGGAAGGTTCCACAAGCTCTGTCTTCCTTTGAGATATTCGTTATGAAGTCCCTTGTGTGACTGCTGCTGCTGTCAGGGCACTCCTTTGTACTCTCTGGAACTAACGGCAGGTGGTTTTTCTCAGTGCTAAGGAGAGTTAGTCTGTCTTTCCCCGCCTTCCTCCCTCCCCTCCACAAGTAGCTGGTGGCTGTCACGGTCTGCTGGAAAGTGAGACAGTGGAAAACAGGCGCTGACTGCACAGGACCACCTTCACTGTGACGGAGTGAGCAGAGCCGGTGGAGTGAGAGCAGGGTTTCAGTCCAGACCCAGTATCAGGCACTTACCTCGTGTGCTTAGGGTCCAAGCAGGATAAAGGAGGATATGGGGTTAGGATTGAGAGGGTGAGGAATTAATGTTGGAGCTGGAAAGCTGGTGCCATGGGAGGTGGCACCTGGAAGGGCAGGTTTTGGCTAGAGAAGTGAATGTGGTTTTAAGAGTTGGCTGTGGCATTCATGACATAGAGTAACCCTTTTTATTTATGTGTCTCTCTTCAGCCAACAGTAAAATAGGGCTGAAAGTGTACAGGCTTTGAAGCCAGAAAGACCTGGGTTTGAATCCTTCTGCTGTCAACCTATTTCTGGGAAAATGCCTTATCATCCTTGAGTTTCTGTGTCCCCATCCATAGAATTTTAAGAAGTCCAGCGCAGCACCTGGTGATGTGAAGGTGTGCATCCTGAGAGTCAAGTGTCTTTACTGTAGTGATAGGATGCTTGCCTACCTCGGATTGAAGCCCTGAGTTCAATCTGCAGCAAAATCCCCTTGTCATTCCAAAATGCCCTGAGTTTTGAACTTTGACAGAATCTCCAATACCTCTTTGTGGATCCAATAGAGGTTTAGTCTGTTCTGTTCATGTCTTCATTTAATTAACTGACATTTACTGAGCACTTTCCATGGCTCTGGATACAGAGGCAAATGAAATACTGTGTTTTCTGTCACAAGTTCCAGGTACTATTGCAGCAGGTGAAAAGGGTCAAGATAGGTGATTTTGAGACAGGGTCTCACTATGTAGTTCAGGGTGGCCTCAAACTCATAGTGATTCTCCTGCCCCAGCCTCTCAAGTGCTGGGATTATGGCTGTGGGCTACCACACCCAGTTTGACATTGATGATCTTTTCTACTTGGATAGCATTGTTCTCTCGAAGATGAGCTGGTGTATTTTGAGTGGCAGGCAGGCCAGAAAGAATGGAAGAATGAGGGGTAGATGAGAGAGATGGATGTAAGACAGGAGGACTTGACAGTTGAGGAAGGAATCAGGATCTGGTTCCTAGGGAGCCTGCTATGTTGATTAGGAGCCTGACCTTCATCATGAAGGAAGTGGGGTGCTATTGAAAAGGAATGTGGTAGCATTTTGGAAAGCTCAGCCTGGCTATATTTGAGTACTGGAGGAGGGTAGAGAGACAGGAAGCAGGGAGGCTATACAACAGGCTACTGCAGCTAAGTCACTTGAGGAAGCTCCAAACCAAGGTGGATGTCAGGGACAAGTCTCTGTCATTAGATTGGTGGGGAAGTGAGGCAAATGATTCCTAGCCAAGTTGTCTGTTGCTGTCTGAAAAGGATGTAAGAAGAGGTTTAGGCAGTGGGTAGTAAGATGGTAGATTTGTGTGGTATATGTTGATTTAGGGTATATAGCTCTGCATGGCAGGAAAGCACCCTGGGACTCTGGATAAAGTTCAATGGTAGATTACTTGCTTGCCTAGCATATTTAAGGCCCTGGATTCAACCCCTAGCACTGCAAATAAATAACCTGAGTGAGATACCACATACCTGTAATCCTAGCACACTGAGAAGCCAAGACAGGAGGACTGAACTTTGAGCCTAGCTCAGGCAATTTAGTGGAACTTGTCTCAAAATAAAAAAATTTAAAAAGGCCTGAAAATATAGTGCAGTGTAAAGACCCTGCATTCAATCTCCAGTACCTGAAAACCAAATAAATATAAAAAAGATAGTTAAATAAAAAGTCAAGATAACAGTCTGAATTAAAAGATGCAGCTGCATGTCATTTTATTTATCTAGGACAAGCTTGTAGAGTCCAGCTGTGCAGAGGGTAGTCAGAGACAACCCTGCTAGTCACCAGTGTAGTACAGCAGAGAAGCGGAGACAGCATTCGAGGCAGGAAAGCATGAAAAAGCTAGTTGGAGAAGGAGGAGAAAGGTGAGAGGGATCCACCATGTAAGCTCAAGGAGCAGACTACAGGAAAGATAAGTCAGCAGGGTCAGGTGAGATGAGAGGGAAAGAAGGCCACTGGGCTTGCCTACTAGGAAACTGCTGGTGGGCTTGGCCTAAGCTATTTTTTTTTTTTTTTTGTACCTGGTATTGACCTCAAAACCTCCCACTTGCCAGGCAGGCGCTCATGCCACTGAAGTAAATCCCTGGTGGCCTAAACTATTCTGATAAAGGGCATATGGCTGTGGTGGTATAGGTGGCTTGTCTGGAAGAGGTAGAGTCTTTTAATTTACTGAAGGTAGGGCCTGAGCCTCCTGCACTGTTCAGTACTAGAGCTGTGCAATATGTCTATTCAGTGAATGAATTTTTTTTTTCCTTTTTGAGACAAGGTCTCACTGTGCTGTTCAGGTTGGCCTTGTGTTCACTTTGTAGCCCAGGCTGGTCTTGAATTTGTAACAGTCTTTCTGCCTGAGCCTCCCAAATGCTGAGATTACAGGCCTGTGCTACCATGCGCAGCTGATGAATGAGTTTTAAAAACTTGGCTTGAAGCTGGATATGGTGGCAAATTCCTATAATCCCAGCACTGGTGAGGCTGAGACAGGAGAATATTTGCAAATTTGAGGTCAGTCTGGGCTACACAGTAAGTTCAAGACCAGCCTGAACTATATAGCATCTGAGACCTTGTCTCAAAAAAAAAAAAAATCTGGTGCATTCAGGGTAGTATGGCTATCAACAACCCTTGTATTGAAAAGGATAAAGGAACTATGCAGTAGCAGAAGGAGAAACAGCACTGATAGAATGTTTTTTTTTTTAAGAGGTTGAGAACCTTTCTCAAAGAGCAAAGTTTTGTCAGGTGTGGTGGCTCAGGCCTGTAATCCCAGCCTCGCAGGGCCTGAGGAAGAATTGCCATGAGTTCTGGGGCTAGCTTGGGTTATGTAGCAAGTTCAAGGCCAGCCTGAACTACATAGTGAGACCCTGTCTCAAAAGAAAAAAAAAAAAGCCAGATACAGTTCAGTGGCGCAGCATATGCCTGGTAAGCATGAAGTCCTGAGTTCGATTTCTGTACTCCTCCTGCAACCAAAAAAAGCACTGGGCATGTAGCTCAGTAGAACTCTTGCATAGCATGCACAAGGCCCTGGATTCAATCCCCAGCTCTGCAACTGCCCCTTCAAAGAATGTTTTGTTTGAAGAGATGTTTATAGCCTATAAAGGGAGGTGGGCAGTGAGAGCCAGTAGAGGGAGAAGGTGAGCAGGGGCAGAACTGTAATCCTCACAGTTAGGGAGGCTAAGGCAGGACCCCTGGACAGTTTAATGTCTTGTCTGTTAATGAATAAATAAGGAGAGGATGACATTTTGGGTGGTGCCTACAGTATAGATGCTTTGGGCACGATGATGGAAGGACACTGTAGAATTGGCCACAGCATGTGATGGTGAAATTATCTGCTAAAAGGAACAGCAGCAATGCAGGAGTTCCCTGAAAGTGCTTGAAGTTGTTTATTTATTTAATATATTTTGAGTACTTACCCTGCTGTGGAAAATTGGAGGAGATGACCAGGACCTGTAGTGGGGTGACCAAGTGCTGCTGAAGATCCTGAGCAATGAACTTTCAATTTATTTATTTATTTATTTATTCGCTGGGGATTTAGCTCAGTGGCACAAGTGCCTGCTTGGCAAGTGTGAGGTTGAGACTTTGATCCCAGGTACCAAAAAAACAAAAACAAAACAAAAAACCAAAATAAAAAAATCAATTCTTTTTTTTTAAAAAACAAAGTCAGTAAGCTGGGGATGTGGCTTAGCAGTATAGCATCTGCCTGGCAAACAGGATGCCCTGAGTGTAATTCCTAGTACAAAAAAACCAAAAAACAGAAAAACCCCAAACAAACCCCCAAACAAAAAAAACAGGATCTTGTTTGAGCTATGTAACTCAGGATGGTCTTGAATTTGCGGGGTTCCTCTTGCATCAGCCTCCCAAGATTACAAGTGTGCACTAGCACACTCAACCTAGCTTCCCTTAAACAAGCCTCCAATCCTCAAAGGCCAAACCTCTGGCCAGGGTAGAGCTTAGTGACAGGGTTCTTCTCTCACTTGTGTGAGGCCCTAGATTCAATGCCTAGCACATCAGAAAGTTGGAGTTCTGCCCAGGGACACCCCCGACCAGACTCCACATTTCTGGGACAAGTTCTGGAGCTGCCCGTCCTTGGCTCAATCTCAGCTCACTCCTAATCAAAACTCAAGTGATGTTCCTTCCAAGAAGTCTTCCATAATCCCTGACCCCATCTCCAGTCTTGGCAGGTGGCCCTTCTGCACTCCCTCCATCTGCATCACACTGCGATTGTGAACCTCCCCTGCATCCCTCTCCTATTCTCTTTCCTCAGCTCTTTGATGGCAGGGACTTTTTTTTCTTCTGAGACAGGATCTTGCTTTGTAGTTTAGGCTGGCCTTGAGCTCATGGCAATCCTCCTACTTCAGCCTCCTGAATGCTGGGATTATAGGCGTGTACCACCACACCTGGCTTTATGCTGTTCATTTTAAGCCTCTATCTCTGTGATGTGGGGCTGGGGACTGGGAGTTGGGTTGTGGGGGTGGGTGGGCAGGGCACACTTTCTCAGGACACATTCAATGAATGAGTGGTATGGGGAGGGAGCTGCTGTTGCTACCACCACTCTGTACTCTTTCAGATATAAACAGGTTACCTGGCTGGGAGAGAAGACATCAGCCTGAGGTGGTGCCTAGCACTGATGGTAGCTTCTCTGAAGGTGGGTCCAGATCTCTGGCCTTGGGTCCTCACCACCTCACCTCACCTCACTTGGGAAAGCTAGCACCCAAGGAAGGAAGAATATTTGGTCCTGAAGGGGTCACCATGTGTCCCATTCTTGTTCCCTACAGATGCATAAGAAGGTCTCTTTCTTAGGGCCTGATCACATCACCCATTTCCTTTGCAGAGCTTTTTTTTGGTGGTGGTGGGGGAGTGTTGAGTTAGGGTCTTGTCATTCCTAGCTCCTTTGTAGAGCCCTTTATTTAATTTGTTTATTTTTTTGTTTTTGTTTTTTTTTTGGTACCGGGGATTGAACTTACAACCTTGTGCTTGCTAGGCAGGTGCTTAAGCCACTGAGCTAAATCCCCAGCCCTGTTTTTTTGTCTTTTTGAGACAGGGTCTTGCTATGCAGTTCAGGCTGGCCTTGGTCTCTCTTTGTAGGCCAAGCTGGTCTTGAACTTGTAAGGATCCTCCTGCTTCAGCCTCCCGAGTGTTGGGATTACAGGTGTGTGCCACCACACCTTGCCCTTAGAGCTCTTTTTGTACACAAATATCTTTGACACATGTGAATTGAGTCCTTCCCTGAATCTTGCACTGGGTATTACTACCATCCCATTCTGAAGGTTAAGGAAATGAAGGCTCAGAGAGGTAATTTGCCCTAGGTCACCCAGCTAGTGAGCCAAGACTGAACTAGGCTGACTTCCAAGTATAGGAAATGTGTCACTGTGCAGCCTTTGCCTTGCTCAGCAGTGGCGGGGAAATTTAAGCTAGGGATGATAGTGCTGCCACATATGGTTCCACATCCCATTCTCTCACCCTGGGATAGAGAAAGGGTACAAGAGGACAGGTCACCAAGTGAGTCGGGGTAGGTTATGGTGGGGACCTTCGGGGGAAAGCATGAAGCCACTCTGCTGTCTCATCCCGAGCACTTTTTGGCCACCTTGCCTTCCATACCCTTGGGTTGGGTTAATTCCTGGCTGGTGGCCAGCATGAGGTCGTTCCCCAATTCTGTGCCTTGTGGGAATTGGATATAGGCACAGTGCTGCTGGCCTGTGAGGGGGCCTAGTCAGCCAAGAATTAACCCAAGGTTGCCAAGGAACTCATCAGTGTAGCTAGGGACACAGGCAAGAGGGCCCCTCGTCCTCTGCCTGAAGTATGAAATCTTGGGTTCCTAGCCTGGGAAAGGCACAGAGTTACCTAATGGGTTTGTTTTAGACTGTGCTAAGGGGAGAGCCAGGATAGACTGGAGGCCCTAAGCAGGACAGAGGTGAGGTAGCAGGGGTGGCCGTGAGAAACTCCTACAGCTGAGCTAAGGAGGCAGGAACCTTTATTCAAGGATATTTTCTTATTCCTGGTTCCTATCCTGGCAGCGTCTGCTGGGAAAGTGGACCTGGCATCTGTGCTGCCTGACAGGGTAGAAGGGTGCAGGCTAGGGTGGGTTGTTTACTGTGCTTCTAGGGAGAGAATGAGAACTCAAGTAAGGAGCAAGGGCAGAATGGAGGGGAGTGAAAGGGAGAAGTGAAAAAGTGAAGAGTGTCAGGAAGGGGAAGGAAAGGGGTTGGAAGGGGAATGAAAGTGGGTAGGAGAGGCAAGAGTAAGAAGGATCAGCCCAGGAGCTGAATGTGGGGGTACAAGCATCTTGGTAGACTGGCTGCAAGTTCCAGACCAGCCTGGGAAATTCAGTAAAACTCTGTCTCTAAAGGAGAAATAAAAAGGGCTGGGGCCCCTGTTCCATCTGAATATTGGAAAATAAAAAGCTGGCTGCAGTGGCACATGCCTCAAATCCCAGCATTTGAGAGGCTGAGGCAGGACTGCTTTGAGCTCCAGACCAGCATGAACTACATGGTGATAATCTGTCTCAAAAAACGAAATAAAACAAGCAAAAAAAGCACACTGCTTTTGTGGTCAGGTCTGTGCTTCTCCAGGTTTGGGATGCCACACCATTGCAGCTTTTGGGGCCAGAATGCACCAGGGCCCATGAAGGTCAGATGGGCCCAGAAGCTGGTAATTCTTATCTTTTTTTTTTTTTTTTTTTTGGTACCGGGGATTGAACTGTGCGCTTGCCAGGCAGGTGCTTATGCCACTGAGCTAAATCCCCAGCCCTTTTTTTAAATCTTTTTTTTTTTTTAAGCTGGTAATTCTGCTGGGTGAGGGCAGGAGTCAGCTGAGGACCATAGAAGGAAGGGGAGATAAGTGACAGGATATCACGGGGCATGGGGCAGTGAGGGCAAATTGGGAGGACCTCCTGTGTATCAGACAAGGCACTATACATTTTCCAGGGAGCCTGCAAAGGCAGGTGGCTTCCTGCAGTGGGTGAGGGACAAGGCAGTGTTGTTAGCAATACTGACACAGTGGCTGGGGATTTAGCTTAGCGGCCTAAGCGCCTGCCTTGCAAGCGGTGGTTGTGAGTTCGATCCCCGGTACCGATTTAAAAAAAAAGCAATACTGACACAACTCTTGGGGGGGCATATAAATTCAGTGAGGCCTTTAGACCAAGGGTGCCCCTCCTCCCTCAGGGGAATGCAAAGAGCCTGACAGATACTGCTGGAAACACACACAGTGTGCCGGACACATCATCCAACCCTTCTCTGACTGTGGCCACCACAACCTGTATCTACACACTCTTACCCACTGTGACTGTGACTCCAGGTAAGGGTACCCTCCTTGGGGGATCCATGGCAGAGCACAAACTCTGTTTCCCCTTCAGTCTTTGGTTTTTCTCTTCAGCTGTGGCTTGATAGTGCTAGCCCCACCCCAACTTGAAACCTTATGCTTCAAGAGCAAGGGGGAAGTCTTACGGCAGCCTGGCCAAGCCTAGCCATAGCCCACTGTCCCTTTGGCTTCTATCTCTGGACCCCTGCATGTTGTGGGGTAGGGAGAGCCACATATGGTGAGAGTCTCATGTGTGGCAGGCTAAAGGACTGCTCAGAGAAGGCAAATAGCAGCAGCTGTTGGGACTCGAACTCAACCTGCTCCCAGGATGTGGGCCCAACATGCTTCAACATCATCCAGAGCCCTTGCTACCCACTCATCCCAGATGAACAGTGTGTGGAACGGTTCTGGTATGGCTGGTGAGTGCTGGCAGGCTGAGGGAGGAGGGACCCCAGGGTTTCACTCCGTCAATCTTCTCTTCATATCCCCTGTCTCCCAGGCGCAAAAGTTATAGGCCTATCTCTGTGGCAGTGATCCACCATCCTATCCACCATGAGTGCAGGACAAATAATCTAAAAGAGGATGTGGATGAAGAAGAGGAAGAAGAAGAGGAAGAAGGAGGAGGAGGAAAAGAAGAAGAACAAGGAGAAGAAGAAGAAGAAGAAAGCCAGTCTTTCATCCCAACCCAGGTGGGACCCACTGTTATGTCCACAGACCCAGGCCTGGGCATAGTCCCTGGGGCCCCTGACTCAGCAGCGCCCATCACCATCTGGCGTTCTGAGAGCCCCACAGGGAAGAGCCAGAGCAACAAGGTGATTAAGAAAATAAAGAAGAAAAAGGAAAATGAAAAGGACAAAGAGGAGGAAACGACTGATGAGAAGGCAAAACCGAAGAAGAAAGCCAAGAAAGGGAAGTTGACAAAGAAGAAAAGTCCACTGAAATCAGAGTCTTCACCTGCAGACTTAAGCCAATCATTAAGCCCAAGAGAGTTGTCCCGGACATCAGAGTCTAGCCCAGATAGCCAAGCAGACCTTCATAGTGAGTACAGTTACTGTAACAGGAAGCAGGAGGAACCCTCCAGTGAGGAGATCATGGAGTCATCATCACCCAGAAAAAGAGAGAAGAGCATCACCCACGCCAAGAAGAATGGGACAAAGACCTCCTCCCAAGCCAGGAAGGTGACCAAGAGGAAATCTCCGCCAGTGTCCAACTCCAATCTCAGCTGAGGGGAGGGTGAAGAATAAATGACATATCAAGCCTGTAGCTGACCTGCTGCTGTTCTTCCAACAGGGCTACTTCTTGGGGAGGCAGTGGGCTCAGGACATATTGGAACCAAAGGCCAGGAACTGTAGGAGTTTTCTAAAGGCAATGCAACTTTCAAGGAAATCCATGGGAAGATAGATGGGAGGGAAATGGGGTATAGCTGTTTCTTTGTAACATCCTAGGACCAGGGTACAA
Source organism: Hydrochoerus hydrochaeris (assembly GCA_004027455.1). Lineage (NCBI taxonomy): Eukaryota > Metazoa > Chordata > Mammalia > Rodentia > Hydrochaeridae > Hydrochoerus > Hydrochoerus hydrochaeris. Next base: position 391,583 of record PVLA01000236.1, read on the forward strand.
GAGTACCTCTGGGGTTGGAGTAGGAGGGTAGGCTTCCTGCCCTTGGGAGACTGGTACGTGTGAAAACCACTTCTGGGATAGGGCAGCACCATGCATCAATACCACCAATAAACTGGACTTTCTCACCCTCTCTGCCACTGTGCCTGGCCTTTTCCTCCTTATGTGGCCCTAGGAAAGGTGCTTATTTCACCACAGGGGACCTTCCTGTCTAGTGTGGTCCTGTTCCTGCTAGACATTTGTAGACCTTTTGTGCCTAAGACAAAACTGAGTTCCCAGCAGCAGGGCAGCCTCTTTCTCTGGCTTTTGCTAACATACAGCTGAAGAGGTCCTGTCTGAAGAGCAGTTGGAGGGAGCTTGCCAACTCTGGGCAGCAGTGGCCTTTTCTGACTCCTTTGCTTTGCCCCAAGCAGACGAAAGGGAGGGAGAAGCCTCATGTCCTAGCATTGACTCAAAAAGCTGTGAAATGAAGCCCTTGTGAGAAAACTGGGTGATTAGGATTCAGAACAAAAAGGCAGGGGAGCTGGGGAGTAGGGTGGAGTGGGGTGGATGGACTGGAGCCAGAGGGCTGGCTGGGCCCTGAGCCAGGAAAGGGGGATGGGGGTGGGAAATGGCCTCTCACTCCCTTTCCCTAGGCCTCTGTGAATGTGTGTACGTGTGTGTGTGTGTGTGTATGTGTATGTATGTATGTATGTCCAAAACCCTGACTTACTTAGAGGTTGTCAGAGACCAAGGAACACCTGGGCAAAAAGAAGAATGGATAGTACAGGGGCTCAAGATGAGGGGCTCTAGATTTACTTTGGGAAGCCCTTTCTCCACCACACAGGGAAGACTACTGAAACAGCCAACAGGCAGCTGCGTGCCTATGATGAGAATAGCTCATATTCAGGAAGCTGTAAGCAGCTCATACATTGTGGGTCCTCACGCAGGCTGATAATGCAGGTATCGCCGTCTCCCTTTTAATTCTAATGCATGTGCTGTCAAAGCAAGCACACCATCTCCCTTTCAGATAGGAAAGCTAGCTTAACATAACAAAACTGGCACAGGATCACATGGCTCAGAAGGGGGCAGGATGGTGACCTCTAGCACTTCTGAAGCACAAGCTGCTTCCTTGTCTCTGAATCCTCACCTCTCTGAAGATCAGAAGAGAGATGGTGGGGGGACCTCAGAGCTTCAAGCCCTGCTTTGAAAGCCACCTGTTGAACAGACAGCTGGAGAGAGAGAGGCTTGGGCAAGTCCTCTGTAGAAACACTGTTTATTCAAACAGGCAGGAAGCGCAGTGGCAGCATGTGGATGACCAGGCAGGGGCTGGCAGGTTAGCACTGTTCCCTTATGTCCTCCACAATCCTGCTTTTATAGCCACCAGGCTCAGAAACACTTTCCCTCCTGCCTCAAACTGAATAAATAGCATCCCTCTCCCCATGAAGGCTGGGGAAACACAAGTGCTGAGCTTGTTGCCCCATCACAGCCCAGAGTCAGGTGAGGGCAGAAGCTCAAAATGGCTTGTATGGAGCAGATTACAAAATTGCTCCACTCTCAGCATCTTCCTCTTCCCTGCCACACTCCCTCCCAGCCTGGTCCCAGGACGGGTGGTCTGTGAGCGTATGAAGTGGGAAAATTGCTACCTGGCATACACTGAGCTCAAGCTCACAAGGCTATCAGTCTGTCACCCATCCAGGCTGACTACCAAAGAGAATGTCACTTCACACCACTTATGGACAGAAAAAGGGGCAGGGAGTGAGGCAGTGGTAGGCCTTTCACAGCCTCAGAGGCAACCAGAGTCCAAAAAGCAGGCCTCCTACCGATCCATCTCATCCAGGAGCGGCGTGGCATCGCCAGCAATGGACATAGGGGTGCTTTCGATCATGGGGCTGGGGGAAGGCCGAGGTGTCAGCCGCTGCTTCTGTTTCCGCCGTTCTGCCTCCTTCTCTTGTAGCCACTGCTCTGCCATCTTTCCCCAGTCGATAGCTGCGTGGCTGTTGGACCTGAGAGAGGGAAGGAAAAGCCTTTGAGTTAAGCTCTCTTCTGGGGCTTGCTGAAAACCTTTCCACCAGTCACTTGGTGCGTGCCCACTCTTGTAAAGAGATCAAGCATAGGCAGTAGCCCCTCTGCTGTGGTAGAGCAGAAGTAGCCTAGGCCAAATGCCACAGTGGCCTTTTGATCTTGCACTACAAATCAGGGCCAAGTCCTCACAGAGGATCAAAAGCACCTTTTTATCCTAAGCTCCCCAGTCCTTGTGATAACACCTGTCCCTACCAATAACTTGTCCTGTGAGGCCATCTGTATACTTACTTTGGCTGCTGCTGCCGTTGCCGGGAGCTGGAGGAAGGCTGGGGTTGAGGTTGGGCAGACTGTGGAGTGGTGCTGGCCTGAAGCTGGTGGTACTGTGGTGTGGTGATGGGTTGGCTTGGGGTTGTGTAGGAATAGCTGGGGGTCATTAGTGGCGTGGCCACTGGCTGCTGGGCTGGTGTCGGGAACACCTGGAGAAGCATGGACCCATCAGTGAAGACAGGTTGTGGGGTTGTTTGATTTTGATGCAAATTTCTGTGATCTGCAAGGGTAGGCCCAGCACAGAGCTTTGCAGCTAACTGGCTGCTCATACTTTGAGCAGTGTGTGGTTCTGAGCAACAGAGGGAGACTAGAGTAAGGCACAGGCACACAAGTCCACCAGTCCTGAATATTTCAGATTTCTAGTGGCTTGAGGGTTCCAAATATCCCAAAGGATTCTGGAAAGGCAGATCTTCCTTTTATTCCCTTCTCTATGAAATGGGCTAGAGAAAAGGAACATCTGTTGGGGACAGTGCTTAAGGCTGGGGCAGTTCTTATGCAAATGAAGCACCTTAAGGTGAACACAGCCAGAGATGTCAAAGGGATATAAGTTGGTAAGAGACAACTGTTCTCACATTCCTAATTACCCCATGCAGGAAGCCTCCTCCCCAAGCAACATACGTGGTAAGCACTGCTGCCTCCTCCACTGCCACCATAGCCATACTGGCTGGAGGCCCACTGGGCTGGGGTGGCATTAGGGTTCTGACCCTGGCCTGTCACAGCAGCAATGGCACTGAACATCTGCGAAGTCATGTTCTGGGGTAGGGCATTCACGGCCCGAGTTAGATCTGTAAGCACAAAGGTGAGGACCAGCATGTCAGAGGTGAGAGTCCCTTGGCTCCATCCCTCCCAGGCTCAGCCCTGGGTGCCTCACCTGCAAGATTGATGTTGGCTGGAGTAGCATTGATAGAGGCAGGAGTCCTTGTCCTGCTACTGCTGCTGGGGGTGATACCTGTGAGAAATGGTTGGAATTAGTTTTGTCCCACCAGAAACCTATTTCTGGCTTTCCAGTTCAAGGGCTGAGAGGGGTTGGAAGGAACTCTGTACAGGCCCAGAGGATGGAGAACCTCCCTGGTGCTAGAAGACAGGGGCAGGAGCTACAAGGACACCTTAGCAAGGCTAGTGATCACTTTGGTCAGGCTGTATATGTCCTTCCAAACACGCCCCAGAAACTGAGGGAGAACAAAACTTACCTGGTACAGGATCTTGGTAGTGATCCTTAAACCATCTGAAAAGTCCATTCACAGTTGGGAAGATTTGGCCCCGGTACCGGAATCCCTCTGGAGTCACCGTTACATATTCTATCCTGGGGTTTTAGAAGGAAACATATTGATGTTACTTAAGAGTAGCTGTAAGTGGCCAGAACAAATGTTCACCATGTGAAGTAGCCACTGGGTGCCAGGGCAGAGGAGAGATGGCAGAGCCTGTTGCTGCCCTGTGAAGTAAGACTATGTGTAGCTGAGTACAGTGTAGGGCCTGCACCAGGCTGCCAAACGCAGGCTGTCTGGAGGCTGTGCCACCACACAGCTGGGGTGTGAAGGCAGCACCTGCAGGTGAGAGGAAAGACAAGAGGTCAGGGGGCCTCCCAGGGAAGTAAAGTACAATGGCCTCTGCAAAGAGGTTTTTCTGCCCCTAGAAAGTGGTTAGTCTGCCTTTTATTCACCACTTTTGAAAGAGAATAGCTAAGAGGAGGACCGGGGCTCAGACCTGGTTCTTACTCTAGTTTGAGAGATTTGCCACTTACCATCTAAATGGCAGTGCACTAAGTTATTAAATCACAGTCTGCTGCTGCCTTTTTTTTTTTTTTTTTTTTTGGTCTTTTTGAGACAGGGTCTCACTATGCAGTTCAGGCTGGCTTTGAGCTCATTTTGTAGCCCAGGCTTGTCTCAAATTCACAATGATCCTCCTGCCTCAATCTCCCATGTGCTGGGATTATAGGCATGCACAACCACGCCTGGCTTATGCTTCATTTGTAAAATAAGCATAACAGTACTTCAACCCACAGTGTGGGTGTGGGGATTGAGAACATGTACACAAAGTGCTTACCACAACACCTAACTCTGGTTGTGTTCAACAAGAGCTATCAACAGCCAACAGAAAATGCCATATGGCAAAGTTCTCACTTACATTCACCTAAAACCTGCTTCCTAAATCTTCTCCAAGTGTGAATTCTGCTATATCTGGATAATGTGCAAGAAGTCTGCACTCCTTTTCATAGGAAGCCATGACAGATCTGCTCCCGGTTAGAGGTGCCCAGCTTATTCAATTGTTCCTCATGGCACAGTTACCAGCCCCGACACGATCTTGGCTGCTGTCCTCTGGAAGTGTTGTAGGGAAAAGCTTCTCAGAAGGGAGTATAGTACTCCAGATGTTCCCACAGTATGGAAGGCTTGTCATTTGGCCTCTAGGCCCATTAATAGTCTGAGCTGTGTATCAGATGTGCTCAGTACAGGATAAGAATAGAAATGCACATGATTTAGCCAAGGGCCAAGAGAAGAATAGAGGGTAGGGCTTGGGCAGACAAGGTTAGTGTGATCCTACTAATGTGTGCAAGAGACAAAGAAGGCAAGCCTAAGGAAACAGGACTCTCCTCAGGGCTTCAGAGTGAGCTAGAGGTGCAGATAAATGCATGCCTAGGAAGGGCAGCCTGCCAGTCATGTACAGAAGAGGCAGTGGAGGAGACAGAAAAATGCCCCGGACCCAGCCCCTTCTGTGTGGGCATAAGAGTCAGTACACTGCAGCATCAGTAACCATGTGCTAGGAGTCCTGGGGAAGGTGAAACAGAACAGGAAGAAGAGACCAGGGTGCTGCCCTGTCTTGTACCTGGGAGTGTTTGGTAATTCCTATCACTCTGGGAGACAGATGAGATCAATGGAACTCCTTTTTCAGTGCTACTGAAAGTGTCAGTAAGAATCTTTAGCTGGGTATAGTGGTGCATGCCTATAATCCCAGCACTCAGAAGGCTGAGGCAGGAGGATCAGTGCAAGTTTGAGATCAGCCTAGGCCACAAAGTGAGCTCAAGACCAGCCTGAAACAGCATAGTGAGACCCTGTCTCAAAAATGTAAAAAAACACAAAACAAAACCAAAAACCAAAAACACCTTTTGCCTTTGCCTCTAAATTATCACCCTCTTTTCCATCTCAAACCTCGACCTCTGCTATATACAGACAAGAGAAGACAGGCAATCAGGTAGGACCAGAGCCATGTGGCTCCCTTCCAGCCTATCTGTAGACCCTAGTGGTAGCACCTTCTCAGCACCAGTGCTCACCTGGGTTTACCCCGGGGCTGGTATCCCAGGAGGAACTTGCCGGGCAGTTCCTTGCAGGCACAGATGAAATAAGGGATGAAGGTGGGCTTCTCCTTCTTAGTTTTGATGAGCAGCTCCTCTAATTTCTGGGGGTAGAATGAGGGGAAGAGGTTGGGACAGCAGCATGCTTGGTACACAATGTCTGGTGCATTTGTATGTACACTTCTGTCATCACCGGAGGGTCCCCTAAACTGAAGGGAAAGCATATATCCGGAGAGCCTGCAAGCTGTCATTTCTCCTCAGAGAGTTCTAGGCTCACCTTGCGGTCCCCACCACTGCAGTCCTGATAATACTTGTGGTTCAGAAGATCCCGGGCAAAGGATGCCATGGGCTGGACATAGCGGGCAACAATCTCATCTAAGTCTTCAAATTCCTGTGGGAAGAAGGTAAAGGCTCCATGTGATATATCTAGACCTGAAAGTCTAAGCCCTTCATCATCAAATCCACCTTGAAGAGAAAAAGCAGGAGGGGTGGACTTCCTGGTCCTGCTAAAACTGCACTGCACTGCAAGGCATCCTCAGTTTGTCACTTTGAGTCATACACAGACACAGTGGGTTATGGAGCAGAGTTCTGTGATTCTTCCCTGGTTCTTGGGAACAGTAGGGAATGTCATCAGACTTCATTCAACATAGGAATGAGAAACTTGATACATGTGTATGCACATACACAGGAATTTTTTCCTTTTCCTCACTGGATTTATTTTAAAATTTGGAGGATAGGCAAGAAGGGGACAAAAATATACAAAATGAACACATTTATTCTCCATCACATCTATTTGTTTGCTCGCCGCAGCTAAAACACATATAATGCATCCAAGGTATTGTCTGATGAAAGTGGGCAGAAAGGTCTCATTTCTGGAATCAGGAGCAGGGCTGGCAGGTAGGCAGGCATGTCTCACCTCACTGTTGATCCACAGAGTGGCTCCCAGGCTGAAAGCATTTTCCTTGCCCTCCTCACGCACATCCACGTGCTGGTAGATGCCATCACTGACTTTCCAGGTCACGGTTAGGTGGTTCTCTCCCTTGCTGCTTGGTCGGATGATAACGTCACCCTGGTCCATGGTCTCCATCATCTTTTCTGCTTGCTTAAAATTGATATTATGGAAGGATGGATGTGCAATCACTCGTTTGATATACGCTAAAGAAGGCAGGAGAGAAGTACAGACCAGGTGAGGGGGCTGGGAGCCAACACAAATGGGACAGATCATGGCTTAGTTTCTGATTTGCCATAGGATCAACTCATACCCTCTGGATTCTCTGACATAAATGACATGTTAGACTGGGTTCCCAGGATGCTGAGACAATGAGATTTAAAGGCACAAGGCCTTAGTGAACAAATGTGACCCCAGTAGTCACGTCACATATGATTCTCTTAACATTCTGTGCCTCAGCCCCTTAAAGCTGAGCTCCCACTTCCACTGGAGGACTGACACACACACACCCTGTGGCCTGAGTCCTGCACTGGGAGGACTGCCAAGATTCAGGGGGTTACACTCAACTGGTCCGCTGCTGCTTCCGCTTCATGTCCTCCTCTTGTTTGTGGTCTGCTGCTTCAGCATCAAAGTCATAATAGGTATCTTTGGGCAATTTCCACTCATTGTTCCTGTCCATGAGGTCTGAGGTACGGCAGGTCAAGTCTGCACTGAACTTCTCGATGTCAATCTTCATGATGCGGCAGTGAACAGTCATTCCCACCTAGAACCACAGAACATGTGAGCTGGAAGGGACAAAGATTATGTAGCCCAAAGTCCTATTTCACACATACAAAAACCAAATTCCAAGTGGAAAGGTGGGTCCTGCCCAAAGCCCATCAGCCAAGTAGTAGTTTGGGGATGAATCTGGTGTGCAGACCACAGGTCATGTCTTGCACTGATTCCTCCCAGCCTAAACAAGAAAACGCACTAGAGTCTGCTGGTTTTACCCTGTCACGCTTCCTTTTTCCCATAAAGTTGTTATTATTGGTCCTAGGATGTGACCAAAGGCTCACTGTTCTCTTTTTGGGGAAAGCAAAACAATGGCTGTTTTCTGTACCTCAGCCAATTTGCTTGAGTCCTTCTGTCTAAACAGCGGCAAAATTCAGTTACCTTGCATGGCTCTCCTGCTGAAAATCTCCTCGGCTTTATTATAAATGTGTTGTGCTCACCTCAGCAGCACATATACTAAACCAGGAATGTGTCTCCCCAACCCTCCTATGGTCACAGCTCTCCTGGGTTCATAACACTTAGAAGCACAGAATCTGGCAGAACTGGCCTCAGCCATATCACTGAGTGAGTGATCCTGAAAACACATGGCTTCCTTTGAAAAAAGAAAATAATCTCTTTCCCATTAGTTTATAGGATTAAAGACAACATAAGTTCAATGTCAAGTGCTGGTGTCTAGTGAATGCACAGTAATGGTAGCCATGGCACAAGAAAATTAGGAAAGAGAGGGATTTACTTAGGGATTTGCTCTTAACCCTCTTAGGCAGAGACCATTTGAATGTTTGTTCTTTGTCATCTGCTTGTGCTGTGCAAGCCCAGATGTGGCTTGTGCACGGGCTGTGCCACACATTTTTATCCATCTCCTAGAACAGTGCCACCTGGTCTTGGGAGAATAGGCAGAGCCTTTCTGTTTCACAGCATGTGATGCTAAGCTCTGCTTCCTGCCCTCTGCCTAAACTGCAGCTTCCCACACAGGAAGAGAGCACACACTCAAAGGCTGGCAACAGGCAGAAACTGCCTTAAGAAAGGCTGTGGACAAAGACAGCTACTCATTCAGATGCTGCTCACCCCAGCCTGCTCCAACTAGTTAGAAATCTTCCCTGAAATTCCACCAGCAGGCACTGGGAATAGAGCCTAATTTCCAGAGGGGAGAGCCTTAAGTTAGAGAATCCCACTGCTCCCATCCTAGGCCAGTCACTCATTTACCTTTACTCGCTCCTCTGGTCGCTTTACCACTTTGTCACTGAGGAATTTGGTGGGAATGAAGCCAGTGACACCATTGTCTAACCGTGTTTTGACACCAATCGCCTGGCCTGGGCACGAACCGCTGTCAAAGTGGTTCCAGACCTACAGAAGGCATAAGGAAAGGAGCTGATCATTAAGATTCTGGAGATCACACATTCAGAAAAAAAGCAGACACTTGGCATTGGCAGAAAAGTCAGTCACAGGCCGAGAGACTTTCAGCATCTATGGTGTTCCTTGACTCACAGCTGACATTTGGCACCATAGGCCATCAGCTGAATCTGTCATGCTGATCTGATGTAGATCCTGCTAGCTCTAAATGAGGCCCTTCCCTGTTTGTTCTGCCCTAGTGAACACAGAAATGTCTACTCAGCCTTCTTAGTTCACTGAGTGAATCAGGCATCCCTTGGTTGTCTTAGGTCCTGGACCACCTTTCTACTGGGTAAAGTTGAGAACAGTCACTTTTACAATCTGCCTAATAACATGTTAAGGCCCAGGAAAAGTTTGTTTGTTTTGGTCTTTTTGAGAGTCTCTCTATGCAATTCAGGCTGGCCTTGAGCTCACTTTGTAATGCACGCTGGTCTCAAACTTGCAACAATCCTTTTGCCTCAGCCTGCCCAGTGCACCACCATGCCTAGCTCAGAAAAAGCATTTAAGTGGTTTTTTCTGGAGCTGGGGATTGAATCTAGAGCCTTTGCATTGAGCTAAAATCTCAGCTCTTTCTTTCTTTTTTTTTTTTGTCTTTTGAGACAGGGGTCTCACTATGTGGTTTAGGCTGGCCTTGGGCTCACTTTGTAGCCCAGGCTGGTCTCAAATTTACAATGATCCTCCTGCTTCAAACTCCCAAGTGTTGGTATTACAAGAGTGTGCCACCACACCCAGCTCTTTCACTTTTAAAACAGGGTCTTGCTAAATTGCACAGGATACTGACCTTGTGATCCTTCTGTCTGTTTTCAGAGTGCTAGAATTACAAGTATGTACCACTATGCCTAGCTTAAGTGATTTTTGACCACTGAAAAGGCAGATAATGTTTAGAAGCATGTGGGATGAAACTGAATAGTGTGGAGAACACAAAAACTGAAAGGAGCCAGGTGTGGTGGCGCAAATCTGTAATCCCAGCACTCAGGAGGCTGAGGCAGGAGGATCAATGTGCATTTGAGGCTAGCTTACACTCCATACTGAGTTTAAAACTAGCTTGAACTACAGAGCAAGACCCTGTTTCAAGACACAAAAAAACAGAAAAGGAAAGGAACATGCAGGTATCTTCTAAGAAGCACAAACAGGGACACTGTGTCTACACTGTAGGAAAGAAACACATGTCCTTCCTTCCCTAATCTGGTAGTGACCTATCTGGAGAACAGTATAAGAATTAAGGGCTAGAGTGACCATGCCAGAATAAAGGAAAATACAAGTAATTTCACGGTAGCATACTGTATGACCTCTACCTCTTTTCTTTGTGTACCTGTTTGATGAAATTATGGTCTAAAATATTCCTTTCAGCTTTCTAGATCACCAAGCACGCCATTCAAAGAAATCAACTGAGCGTCGTAACACCGTAGCACACACCTCACTCAGTTCAGGGAAGTTGTCCTGCTGACAGAAGGGGCACTGCCATAGCCCTGTCTCATCGTTACGGATCGCCTGGTCATAGCTCTCACCCTGTGGACGCCTGTGAGCAATGCCAGTGACATTGCAGATGATGAGCTTTCCTGAAAGAAAAGGGACAGAAAGGAACAGGCTGAGAGAACTGTAGTGAGGGCTCCTTCACATCATCCTTTCCCTGACAGAACATCTGACTTAACAGTATCTTTACTGATTATCTTTCCCTCCTGAAGGTAGACCTTACCCCAACTGGATGATACGGGGAAATGAGGGGCATTAGAGTGACCTATTAAGATCCCAAAGCAGGTTAGAAGCATAACTTGATTTTGATCTCAATTTGACTTCCAATGTAGGTTGTATATTGTTTTTTAAAAGCTCCCTTGGTCTTCCTACCTGTAGTACAAACCTACCTTATTCTACTGGAATCACATTCTGTGTTCCCCAACACATTCTCCTCTAACTAAAAATACACCCCTAGAACTAACCAATGTAGAAAGTTTCTGGTGTTTCTTTGGTTAACATATTGAAGATCTCCTCTGTATTTGGAGAGCGGTATGCTGTCCGGAGGTCCTTGTATCGACAACTCAGTTCTGCCCGGATGTCATACAGTGTTATGTGTTTGTCACCGTAGCCCTGGAAAAAAAAAGTGTGTCAGGTGAACTCTTATAATTTGAGTCATGAAGAATTATTATTTTTTTTTTTTTGGAATTGGGAATCAAGTTCAAGACCTCATGCTTACTTATTTTTTGGCACCAGGAATTGAACTTGGGCCCTTGCACTTGCCAGGTAGGTGCTGTGTGGCTGACCTATATCCCCAGTGACTCTTTTTTTTTGTCTTTTGAGACCTGGTTTCGCTATGCAATTTGGGCTGGCCTTAAACTCACTTTGTAGCTCAGGCTGACTGCAAACTCACAGGGATCCTCCTGTCTCCATCTCCTGAGTCCTGGAATTACAGGCATGTGCCACTGTGCCTTTTTTTTTTTTTTTTTTTGAGATAGGTTCTCATTATGTAGTTGAACTCAGTATGTAGCCCAGGATGGCCTCAAACTCACAGCAATCCTCCTGACTCAGCCTCCTGAGTGTTGCAATAAGAGATATGTAATGCCACACCTGGTTCCCATGGGGGATTTCAAAGACAGTAATAGGCCATTTGGCTCTTATCAAGCCTTCTTACCTTCCTTCTCCTTATTTATTAAAGAAGGTTTTCTTTCTTTTTTTTGAAACTGGTTTCTCTACCACTGAGGTACACCTCCAGCTCTTTCATTTTTTTTTTTTTTTTATCGGTACTAGGGATTGAACTCACGACCGCATGCTTGTAAGGCAGGCGCTTATGCCAATGAGCTAAATCCCCAGCCCCAGCTCTTTCATTTTTGAGGTAAGTTTTTACTAACTTGCCTATTGCAGAAACTTATCTTCCTCCTGGCTGCTGGGGTAGTGTGGTTAATATGCCTGATTCACTAAAGGAAGTTTTCAAAGTCAGCATGAGATGCTGTAATGAAAATGCTTCATGAAAATTCCACATGTAAAACAAATGTAAGGCTGCATTGTTAGGAGAAAAGAGGGTCTAGAAGGAAATTCTAGAACTGATATCCTTTTAACTCCTTCCTGCCCCTCACAATTATGGTCATATGTGAGACTTTTCTGGCTCCTTAATAAGCTTGTGAAAAAGTCCTCAAAAAACCTGGTAGTGCACAGGCCGAGCCTGGAGCCTTTTGTGCTAACAGGATTGGGATTTCTCTGGACAGCTGCTATCCAAGTTTCTTCCCATCCATGCCATTTGGGATGAGTTTTTGTGCCAGGCCTTCCACACTGTCACCACCAACCTGTCTCTCCAGTTCTTCTGCAAAAGCATCGAGGTCCAAGTCCTTGAGTCGTTCTGGGTTTTCCAAGATTTCTTCAAGGGCTCCTGCAGGATTGGCATCCTCAGCTGATTCATCATATTCTAGGGCATCCACTGCCATCTTCCTGGCCCACTCATAAGTCTCAGGGTGGACTCGGGAACCGTCAAGGACTTCAATGTATGAGTCAGTGCTGAAGGAAAAGCAGAAAAGGAGGAGGATTAGAACAAGCTTCTAGGAAGAACCCAAATGTCCACCAATGGGGAGCTGGTTAAATAAATCAGGGCACCTCCATATGATTAAAAAGAATGAGACAGATCTATGTGTGCTGACATGGGAAGATGATCACAATATACTGATATATGAAAAATGCACTGCAAAACACTATGAACTGTATGATCCTATTTTTGTAGTAAATGGGTAGTTAGTAAATGCATAGCAAAAATAAAATTTAGAAAAATTGTACTATACATAAAAATTGTTATGGTAGTTATCTCTGGGAAGTGAGATTATGGGGGACTTCCACTTTCTGTATAATATTTGTATATGTTGATTTTTCTATAATGAACTTATATGAATCTTAGGATAAGATGAATAAGAAGGGGGAAAAAGACCTTTGAAAATTTGCTGACAGCTATTTTCCCCCATAAAGCCTTCCCAGGCTGATCTTGCCCGTGCACTCACATGGACCTATGTTATTCGTGGAGTGTTACAGCAAAGCTGAGTGGAAAATGAAGTTTTAGAACTTGAAGCCTATTTCCCCAACTGACTTCCATTACTGAATGAGGAGCTATGTGCCCGTGGAAAAGATCCTCCAAAGACTGAGTTGATAACTTCTGGAGAGGAAGAGGTCAATAGTGAAGTCCAAAGTCCAAGTGAATAGAACTTTCTCTTAATAACATCATCTTAAAACAATAAATCTCTCTCCCCCTTCTATGTTCTCTCATACCCACACTTTCCATTGCCCCTCCTATTCCCACCCTTATCTGGCTGCAACAAACCACAGTAACAAAAGAAGCTTGTGTCCACTGAACAAAATCTTATGTTTTGATTCTTTAATTTGTAATCTAAATTGGTTCTCTGATGTTTCTCACACGAAAAAGGCCTCTAATAATTGAACTGATCTTTTCCATAGGTCAGGGGCTCTTGAAATATATATATTCCTTACCTTTTCATTTGTTTTTTGTTTGAGACAGGGTCTCACTATGTAGTTCAGACTGGCCTTGAACTCACTATATAGCCTAGGCTAGCCTTGAACTCACAGCAATCCTCCTGCCTCAGCCTCCCAGGTGCTGGGATTACAGGCGTGTGCCACCATGCCCGGCTCCTTTTATTTAAACATTTTTTAATTTAAATGGCTTGGGACCCTTGACAACCCTAATCCCCTGAAGCCCCAAATTTATAGCCCAAGGGAATGTCTTCTGGCCCATCTAGGCAGAGGGCATCACCTGTCCCCCAGGGAGGCTGTGTCAATCTTGAGGAAGCCAGCACAATTCATGAAGACTTTGGGACCCATATGACACATGGTGACCAGCTGGGTCCGGCTTTCAAGTCTAGTGTTGTTCTGCTTCAGGATCTAGGGGAGAAGGCTGAAGTAAGCCAGGGCAGTAACCAGGTCCTATATCCCTAGCCTGCTTTCCAATCCCCATAAAACCCTCCATGACTCCATGGTGTGAACTCTGTTTCCTCTCAGTATCTAACTGAGCACAATACCACATTATCTACTATCTACCATTAAAATAACTTCATTAATGTAGTATATTATACCTACCAATGACTACATACATAAGCTGTAATGTACAGCTTAAAAATGTGACATACTATAATAACCACTATTTATTATTTTTGTTTTTTGAGACTATGCTATTCAGGTTGGCCTTGAACATGTGATCCTCCTGCTAAAACTCCCCAAGTATGGGGATTATAGGACTGTGCCACCATGCTTAGCCCCTATTACTCATCTTAAGAAAAAGACTGTCAATAGTTTTGAAGTTCCACGTACATTCCTCTGAGAAACTTCACTGTCCTGAGATTTTGTGTTGAACATTCTTTTTTGCTTTCTTCTTTGTTTTAAATCATGGTTTACAGCCATTTTTCACTGAACCTTACAGTACAGTAGTGAGGAACTCTCTTACTAGCTGCCTGATTCTGGACAAGTGACTTTTACTTCTCTACTTTTTGGGCTTCCTAATCTGTTAAATCACACTGATAAAATACATCTTTATAATGAAACAGTAACTTTTAAATTTCCTGATTCAATTCAATCCTACCTTCAGAAGGTGGGTCCCTTTTCGAGGTCCCAGGCCACATACATACTGGATCAAAGCCTGGCTATAAGGATGGGCAATGGCACGGTTGACATCGACCCCGACCTCATTGACTCGGTTGATAAATTCACAGTATAAGGCATTGAGCAGTTCTTCTTTCACAACATGTTCCTATCAACATACAGCAGATAGGGATAAAGTTACTGTGCTTTTCTGCTCATCTAGCCTGCCTATCACATCCTACTCACCTGCAAGGGGTGAAACTTGAGACATAGGATGTCTTCATCAGAGCTGCACACCTGGGCAAACTCTATCAGAGGGTCTTGGATGCGCCGGGCCAGGGAGACAGCTTGTCTCAGTACTGGAGGGTAATCCCGGAACTCTGCCTGGAGTCAATGAAGGTCATTCCAGGGTGTTAAGGTTTTCTCAGTGCCACCAAGAAGAAATGCAAATCACTGTAGCCTCAAGCCATTTTTAACTCTGACACCTTTTGTCACTGAAATACTTTTAGTCTCCTGGGCTCCCAATCTGTGCCATGATTGGCAACATGGAAAACCACTGCATGGATAAGTAAACAGATGCAGCACCAAGCCCTGATAACCTTTGTTGCCCTATTAAAACTCTCTGGGATTTATAGCACTTGCCTGGTGCTCACTTCAGCAGTACATATATGGCACTTGCCTGGAAATGACCTGAGGTGGGGGTTCAAAATTACCTCTGACTTTTTGCTGTTCATATACAGAATGGCCAACTCGTTGTCAACCAGCTCCACTCCAATAGAAGACAGCTGTTGGCCCTGGTCCAGCTCATGCACAATGCGCTTTATATCCTCAATTAACATCTGGGCATCCCTAGAGGGATGAGGAATGGTAGTCAAAGGATATATATCCTCAGAGATGGATAACCTCATGACTGGCATGAGTAGGGGTAGGGAAGAAAGATAAAGAGGAACATCCTCAGAAATATCAGTACTCTTGCTGAGCACATACCCATTCTGTTATGGAGATACCCCAAACTCAACAATAAGGGAAGAGACTTTGGACCAGGCTTGGCCTAGTGTTTTGATGCCCTTACCTGTTCTCTCCCGCAACTGTTACCACATGAGGTTTCTTGTTCAGAAGAAATTTCTTCAGAGTTTCAATGTCTTGCGCCTGGATTGAAAGAAAATTAAAGCTAAATGGCTCTGAGCATGGGGAGATTTCAATCTCTTTAAGTAGCTTGAGATCTTATAAGACCATAGAACACCAAAAGCTGTAGTTTTCAGAGGGTATCTGATCCAACGTTCCACCAAGAATTCAGTCCCATTTGTCAGATTGGTGAGCCTGCTTCTGCCTAATTAATTCACTAATTAGAATTGACTTTGGTGAAACTGGTAGCCTCTTGTCAGAAGTGAAGAATGGAGAGTTCCTTTTTCTGTGAGCCACAACCTGCTTCCCTCCAATACTTAGCCACTTGTCCCTGTCATTCCAACTTCCCAGGTCTCACTTTTCATTTGTAGGTTTTTTTTTTTTTTGGTACCAGGGATCGAACTTATGACCATGTGCTTGCAAGGCAGGTGCTTATGCTGCTGAGCTAAATCCCCACCAAATCTGCAGCTTTTTAACAAAAATTTATTTTGAATTAGGATCTTGCTCAGATTTGCAATGTTTCTACCTCAGCCTTACAACTGGCTGGAATATAGGTGTGTACTACCATGCCTGGCTTAGTTCTAGTTTGGATCAAGCAAAACGAAGAATTCATGTCTATGTTCTTTTGGGTAAAGACAAGTTGAAAAGGACAAGATGGCAAGTGCTTGTTTTCTTCACCTTAAAGATGCCCAGTTCCTACTACAGTTCCTTATAATTTCATTTCCAGTCCCACACACAACTGGATATTCTATAATTCCTGTGGATGTCTATTTTAGTTCTTGTGTGACTTCTGCTGAAAACCTGAGTATGATAAAGTAAGGGAAGCAGGAGTATTACCAAAAAGCTGAATCTGGTACACAGTGTGAAACTGATAATCATTCTTATCCTGGCCCAAGGAGCTTCTCACTGGTGAGACTTCTCTAAAGATCCTAGACTTCCACCAAAACAGTTATGTTCCTCCAGCCAAGAAATGTGATACGTCTTTCCCCTTCTTGAGTTGTTCTCAACTTTCAAGCGTCCTGCTAATTTTCTAAACAGACGTCAATACCTTCCTTTTGTGCTCCAAATCTATCTGGGCTACATAGAGATGACCTAGTGCACAACTACATACCCAGTGGGATGGGTGCTTGAACAGTCTTGTCCCTCTTTAAAAAGGACTCTCAGTGTTAGACATGATGCATTATATGTTGGCTAACAACAGAAAATCCCTGGGGCCTTTTGCTTGAGTATTATAAATCTGTTCCTAAGATAATTATACCTCTGGTTTAAACCTAGGCATGATCAACTAAATACACTTGGGTCTTATTTATATAAACCACAGCCTGACAGTACTATTCTGATACTCTAATATTTTAAGATTTTAATTGTGAAATGCTTTTGTCATTCTCTTCAGAATGTGGGGTCTGACAACAAAACTAAGATAATATCAGGATAAAAAATTTCAGACATAGGGCTGGGGATACAGCTAGTACTTGACTGGCAAAGTGCAAAGTCATAGTTTGATCCCCAGTACCTTCCCCTAAAAAAATCAGACATACAAAGTAGATGAATTCAAATTCCTCTTTTCTTGGAAAAAGAGGTACTAAAAGGCTAATGCAGGGAAAAGGTTGGCCAAATGCACCAGTGGCTTTCACTTCCTGGAACAGTATGACCCAGATGCTGGTAACAGCAGCAGCAACAAAGGCAGATCAAGAAGCACACAAGGCCTAGGAATTGGCCTCAAGTCAGAAGCAAATTCTGTACCAGATAACATTAGTGCCATCTACTGTCATGGATGTATGACTGATCCCAAGGGATAAGATATTAGTGACTGGGTCAGAGATAATCAAGGTTTTACAGAGGATGCTGCTTGGACTATGGCACTTATCCCACTGAATTACGTGATGTATTCTGTCCTGGAGACTTGCCTTCTTCTCTCGTTCTTCCTCTCTCCATGCAGTTCGCCTTTTGGTAAAGTGGGGAAGCCGGAGAAAATCTGTCACTTCTCCTTCACCATTAACCAGGGCACAGAACACAGGGTGATCTCTGGCAGCCAAACAAAAAGAAAAGTGTAATAATAAGCAATATGAGGCTATAAATAAGAGAAGAATGAAATGAGGATAATAGGTAAGGACAGTGCAGAGCAGGTGGAGATATGCAGTTACCTGGCAGAGGAAAAAGCAATGCCTAGGACTCGAATGCCTTTCCCTTGGTTTTCATCCATAAAGTCATCATCTTCTTCTACTTGCTGATCTGGTCTGTAGGGTGCAACCCTCAACCAGTTAGAGAGCTTTCGGCTACAGGCCTAGGGAAGATACACATGAGATACTATGGTGACCAAAGTCACCAGCTGGACTAAGGAGAAAAGTACACATGTATAAGGTCATATATTCTTTTCTTTTCTTTTTTTTTTTTGGTACCAGGAATTGAACTTAGGATCTTGTGTTTGCCAAGTAAGGCGTTGTGCCATTGAACTATATCCCCAGCCCAAGGTCATGTATTCATGATGTGTACAAGCTCCTAGCCTCTCGGTAGGCTTAGAACCCAAATGCATACCTCACTTTTGCAAACAGGATAATACACAGAGGACACTGAAAGAAACAAGGATTGCCTGAATGACTGGGAGAAGGCAGGAAAGAAGCTCTTGGAGAGCTCTTGTATGACCTTGTACCTAGTTTGTACTGCCTCTTAGATCATGTGTCACTTGCCCCCACCATTTCTCTGTTACCCATGGGATCACTACTAAGGGGTTCTTTCATTCTTAGCTCTAGTCCATGGAAACCACAAGACTGAAGAAAATAAGTCTGTCCTCACCTTTATGACATAGTCCTTGGCCTCAGCCAGCAGCTTGTTCTTGAGCTCTTTGGCCATCTGCACATAGAGAAACTGCTGTAGAGCTCGCTCAATGGCCATGGTGCGCTGCCGGTTCCACTCCTGTACTTGGTGGCTGAACTCATCTCGGTAGTAGAACTGTTTGATTTCTTCAAAATAGGTCTGGTCATTGCCATAGCTGAGAAGATAAAAAGCTATGGTGTTAGGGATGAAGAAAAGGTGACACAGGATGTCCATGAACACTGAGCTAGGGACATCGGATAGCTCTGAAATAGTGGTTCAAATTCCCAAGGGACCCCTCCCACCAAGAGTCCCCAGCCAGGGGCTTTGCTTACCCCTCTACTCCTTTCATATCTATGCTGATGTCAATGACGAGCAGCCCCTCATCTTCAGCCAGGCCCATCTTGAGGAACTGGTCATCTCTCAGTTCTTTAACAGGTTTATTCTTTAAATATTTAAAGGAATAGGCGTAGTGGGCTTCATCCACATCCTGTACATCAAGAGGGAATTATTAGCCTATGAACAGATGTGCTTCAGCCCTGGGAGAAAAAGACTGCTTCAGTGCTTGCAGAGACAGCGTGGCCAAGGGGAAGGGACAAGACTTGGTCACTCAAACAGAAAGCAGCCACATCTTAGATTAAAGTCTTTTATCTAGCTCACCTTTCTACCTTTCTTGGTAGGGGTTATATTTAGCTTGGCTCTCTCCTGGAAGGTCTGCCTCAGCACCTGCCGGACAAGGGGTTCACGGGCAATCTGCAGGGCTACCATGTAGCGGGCACCTTCCAGCACAGCTTCTGGAGTAGGGAACTGGCTGTCGGGAAAATGGTGGAGCTGCAGGAAGGAGGTGTCTTAACCATGAGGCCCTTCCTGCCAGCCATGTACTACTCGCCTACCTGCAAACATAATCCTTGGCCAGCTCCAAAGGTTCTGCAGGAAACTGTTCTGTTTCATGCCGCTGGTAGCTGTCCCGGAGGTTTTCCCCAAATTGCTCAGGCGTAAGCCCAAACTTTTTGGCCAAGCCATCTGAAGCAAACAGCAGAATGAAGATTAAGGCAGTAGCTGGCCTGAAAAACCTCTTGGCTTTCCGAGTGTAGAGTAAAAGTCTGTATATGAGACTTTAATTTTTTTTTTAGACAGCATCTCACTATGCAGTTCAGGCAGGTTGTGAACCATGTAACCCAGGCTGGCCTTAAAATTGTGGGAATCCTGCCTCAGTCTCCCCAATGCCCGGATTATAGGCAGGCACCACCATGCCTGGCTTGTATAATAGACTTTAAAGGGACCATAAATGAGCAGGACCAGGTTGCCAAAGAATGTAAAAACTGACTTGAAGCACCTGAAGGGCTTTTATGAACATAAGATATAGGATGGACCCTTCCTCTGATGGTGAGATTCTCACTACTTCATGACTTTAGAGGGTCAAACCATCTACTCTCTCCCATCACAGGGTGGGAGAGAGTAGAGGGAACATTTATGGGGACCATGTGGTAGGTTCATCATGGACTGGTACTTAACTCAAATATCCTTTCTTACTATCTACCCATCCTCTTCCTGGATAACCCCTTGCTCAAGACTAGCATGCCCAGGTCCCAAAGAAGCCTGTTGTTACCTAGCCCTGCACTCTGGCAGATGGTGTACATGTCTCGGCGGGAGGCCTGCTTGAGCTCTGGTCCCCTCTGTTCCTCATCTTCTGCCTCCTCACCTTCTCCTAAGAAGAAAACGTGAGGGGAATTAGGCTCTGATTTCTATCACTTCCAACAATCTGACACATGTTGACAAGCACCAGGGGGAAACCAGTCAAGAACATCCTTGGAGATGTCTCAGTCATCAAGCCTCCTAGTTTTCTTTTCCATTACTCACCTTCTTCATCACCCTCTTCTCTTACACGCTTTAGCTTCTTGCGGCTAGCCTTGGCAGCATTCTGCATTTTAGGGATGTCACGACCATAGTAAAGCAGAAAATGGTTATAGACATCTTTCAATTCATCCATTGACTGTACATCCTTGAGCCTGAAAGAAAGGTATATGAAAGCTCAGTTGTCACTGGGGAAGCAGTGTATTTAAGTTTTGCTACAAGAAGTCGAAGTCTCAAAGGCAAGTTCCCAACTAGGGTGGGTGCTTGGATTCTACAATCAATACACACAAGATCCTTAAGACCATACCTAGAGTGCCACTAGGTGTCTTAATGGAGGAATAAGTCAAAATGAAATGGCTATTGATGATTTTAGACATGGAAGCATAAGCAGACAAGGCAGCATGTCTCTAGCAAAGTTCAAAGTCCTGAGACTACTTCAGTTGTATAGTATTAGCCACTAAAACTATTTGCTGCTCCTATCACTTCCCTGACTGATAATTTGGTTTCTTGCATAGCTTTATTTACATGAAATTAATACTCAGATCACCAAATTTTTTTTTTTTTTTGGTACCTGGGATTGAACTCATGACCTTGTGGTTGCCAGGCAAGTGCTTATGCTGCTGAGCTAAATCCCTGGCCCAGTATTCTGATACTCTGATAACAGTTAAATTTTCAACCAATAAATCAGTGTCTTATATTCTGACATGGATAAAAGATGAATTTGTCAGAAAATTACGTCTGATGCATTAACTAGTAGGGCTTCTTTCTATTTTTGAGACAGAGTTTCATTATGCAGATCGATTGGCTTTGAATGGACTGTAGTCCAGGCTGGCCTCGAAATCACAATGATTCTCCTACCTCAGCCTCTCTGGGACTACAAGTGCTAGGACCACAGGTGTGGCACCATACCTGGCAACAGGTAGGATTTTTAGGGGATGAAACCCTTAATTTTGTAAGGTAACACTGGTCTGCAGGGACTGCCATTGGCCTGAGGATTCCTAGCAGTAGATTACAAATTTTGCTTTTTTTTTTTTGGTACTAGGGATCGAACTCATGACCTTGAGCTTGCCATGCAAGCACTTAAGCCACTGAGCTAAATCCCTAGCCCCAGGTTCCCTGCAGTGGAACAAACCCTGTATATGCTACCTTTCCATGTCGGTGGTGTCCAGAGCCCGGATGCCATCAGCAAGAGGTTTGTCAGGGTCAGCAGAGATTTGCTCATACTGATAAGCTTGCATTTTCTCAAACAGCCGTGTTAGGTTTTCTTTGCGGATCCTTAGCTGGGTCCACTACGGAATGGCAGGGGAGGAATGAGTACTGATGCTCAGCCCTAGAAACCCAAAGTTGCTCTGTTTCCTTACATCAAGATACAGAAGGGGAAACTTGGCAGGCCCAGAGTAGGTGGGCTTGTAGTGGAGTCTGACTCAGACCACAGCTCTTTGGGGGCCACATCTCCACCTTACCTTTTCATCCCACTGCCACACCCTCCACAGGTCATTGATATGCAACTCAGGCTCCACATATTCCTTTCGGTAGAAAGCAATGAAAGGGACCTAGAGTGGCGAAGAGACTGAAGTCACGCAAAAGAAATAGCTGCAGGATTCCATTTGCTAGAAGGTATTTATCTCATGGACAAACAGACCCAGGAAATTGAATAGCTCAAAGTGTGGCTCCTCAAAGGCCCATCCAGGGAAGGATATTCTCCCCAACAAATGAACATAATGCTGCAGGTAGAGTAGCCTTATCCTCTTGATTACTAAGGTCTCCACTGGTTCCAACAGTGCTTATCAGGGACGACTTCTAAGGACGGGTAAGGTCCCCACCTTTCTTAGTAGCTACCTTTTCTCTTATCCTCTGACTTTCTATCCAATGAGATACCAATTTCTAACCAATGGTGTTACCTCAAAATGCTGATTTCTCATGAAACCCAGGGCCTCTTTGATCTTCTGAATTGTGCTGGGCCCTTTTCGACTAAAGCTGCTGGTTGGCTGGCCTCGGTCTAGATAATCACAGCTTTCCTATAGTAGAAAAAAAAAAGTAAAATACTTCACTTGCTTTGTCTTACCCCACAAAACTTCTTCATGACACAAGATGGCTACCAGGCACAGAACAGGGCAAGGGAGGAATAGTAGCTTCTCATCTTATTCAAGTGGCTCTTGCTTCATGTCAAAATCTAAGGACTGCCATGCATGGTGGTTCACACCTAAAATCACACCACTCTGGGAGGCTGAAGCATGAAGATCCCAAGTTTAAGAGCAGCCTGGGCAATTTAGTGAAACTACCTCCAAATGAAAACTAAAAACAGGACTGGGAATGTAGCTCAGTGCAAAGGCCCTGGGTTTAAACTTCCATATTACAAAACAACCTCTTAGGATCTTTAGCTAGGTGTGGTGGTGCATGACTGTAATCCCAGCATTTGGGAGGCTGAGGCAGGAGCATTGGTGTGAATTTTGAGGCCAGTCTGGGCTATGCAGTGAGTTCAAGCTGGCCTGCACTACATACTAAGACCCTGTCTCAAAAAAACAACCAACCAAATGAACAAAAAATTACGAATCTTTTTTGGATACCTGTAGAGAAATGGTTGGTGTGGCAAATGCATTCCTGTAGATCCAGTCAGCTTCTTCTTCTAGCTCATCATCTTCAGCCCCCTTGACAGGGATAGAGCGGAGCTACAGGATAAGAAAAGATGAGACTTACTTCATACCATGTCCCAATAGCAAAAACGCATACTATTTTTGGAACGGAATCACTGTTCCTCGGGCACACATTTTCAGTACTTTATACAGTGTTGTATGGTATAAAATAGATATTTCACAGATTTCTTAAAGAGTGCCATATCAAGAACCACAAAGCAGAAAAAAAAAACAAAAAGAAAGAAAGAAAGAAAGAAAGAAAGAAAAAGAAAATCAAAAGAAAAAAGGAAAAAAACAAAAAGAACCACAAACAGGATGATAATCTTTTTTTTTTTTTTTTTGGTACCGGGGATCAAACCTCACACTTGCCAGGCAGGTGCTTAAGACACTGAGCTAAATCTCCAACTCAGGATGATAATCTTACCTCCTGTTCTTGAAGAGTTAGAATCTCTGGATCTACATCAGATGAAGTTCAATGCCCTAAATACTACTCAAAATGAAATCATTACAAGATTGTGTTGTGGCCACAAGGTGATGGAGTACCATCAAAGACAAAGGTTGGCAGTTTCTTACCTGGAACCTCTCAGGCAGGTCAGTGGCTCGGATTTCATTGTCCTGATCTGTGAGGTGGCTGCTTTCCAGCTCACTAGGCTCATACATCTCAAAGATGCTCCTGCGGCTTACACGTTTCTTGGTGGTCTTCTTAGGCCGCACTCGGATTTCACCTTCAGCCTCGTCATCCTCATATTCATACTCTTCTTCCAGTTCTTCATCATACTCATTGTACTTCTCAAATTCTCCATAGTCAAAATCCACACCAAAGATCTCCTGGGCTTCTTGCAGGGCTCTGTAGATAAAGAGACAAAATGTAACTCCAGCACAGATCCTTTACTTGCCCCAGAGAACTAAGGTCACAAGGAAAGTAAAAAGACCATATTCACTATGGAGTAATAGGTGGAGGGTATTTCTTTGAAATTATTGTTTATTAGGATAAAAAGACCACCTTTGCCATCTGCAGTGATAGAAAACAAACAGCACCTAGGGCAGATGGGTCTGTACCCTGCTTAGCAGCTCCATCTTCTGTTGAAGCATTACAGTACTCCCTTTAGAGCAAAAGCTTTCAAACCTTTATAGGCTCTGATATAGGCACCTTTCCCCCCACATTATATTTAGAAGGTCAACAGCTGTGTGTGGTGGTGCACACCTGTAATCCTAGCACTCAGGAGGCTGAAGCAGGATTGCTGCAAGTTTGAGGCCCTGGACTATATAGAGAGTTCAAGGTCAGCCTGGACTACATTACCAGACTGTGTCTTAAAAAACAAACAAGTAACCAACAAGATCAATATATAAATGAGTAAACACAGAGCTGAAGGCAGAAGAGGGATGTGAGAGCCTCCTCATTCACAGTGGCTCCTCCCTAATTCCTTAGAGGTCCTAAACTGCACAGCAAGTTTTCAGGGATAGTAGGAATAAAATAGAAGGAATTCTTTGCCTACTACAAGGTATCTGAGGCACAGAGGCAAAATGGTGTGGAACTGGAAATGTCCCAGGAAGCCTGTGACCTCCTTCCTAAGTAGGCTCACTCAATGCTTTTATTACTACCTTGTACCAGACCCCACTCACGCATCTGTGTATCCGGGTAGCTTTTTCCGCCACTTTGGTTTTTTTAGGGGCTGTCCATCATCATCTACAATGAAGTCGTCAATATCTGGGTAGAGAAGGGAGGGATTATTGTTCAGTCAGGGGCTGATCCAGGTCTTAACAGCGTTAAGTTTCTGCCTATGAAAGGAGTACAAAGGCTCCTAGAAACATGACTTTTTTATGTGAAAGGCAGAGGCTGTAACTGAGAAATAGTTTCTCATTCTAATTCCAAGGGAACAGGAAATCTCAACATCCATCCAAACACTGGCTTCCCTACTCAGTGCTACATACCTGACTCCTCATCATCTTCCTCCTCTTCCTCTGGAGGAGCCATGGGGGCCTCCACAGCCTCCTGTCCTTCTTCCCCTTCCCCATCCTGAAAGATTTCCTCAGCGATAGCTTCTTTTTCATGTTCCTCCTTTCCATATTCCTCTTCATCATCATCTTCATCATCTGACATTTTTTTGACACGCCGGTATTTTTGCTAGTGGTGAGAAAAGTTGCCTTATCAGGATCTGCAGAGTCTAGCACAAGGGTCCCTGCTCTTTAATATCATTTCCATCTTCCCACTATAATCACCCTAAGAAAAGTGGGAAAGAACATGTTGAGTGATGCTCTTTCAGCTCTAAGACCCAGCCTTGAAATTGACAAGTTTTTGTCTAGCACACACCCAGATCTGGAAAGCAAGTCCAGGGCCCACAGCATAATGGTATCAAGCACCATTCTCTTCCTTGATGATCCCCAAACTTTCCTGGTATGCTCCCTCTCTCAAGGAGAGAAAAACAAAGATTACACTTACACCTCGTTTGACTTTGACACCCAAATTCTCCTCAATGAGATCGAAATCATCATCCTCCAGGCGATCATCAAAAGATGCTGAAGAAAACAATGTTACATAAGGTGCTGGGGAGGCCCCTTCCTACTGCAACTTCCACCCCAGCATCACTGGTCAAAAAAGAAACTACTCACTGCGTTTTCTCTTTTTGTGACCAACATCATCTTCTGAATCACCAGAGTCACTGCCTTCATCCTCCTCTCCTTCATCTTCATCATCATCATCATTAATAAAGCCTTTTAGGTTGCCTTGCTCATCTTGATCATCTAGGTTCTCCTCTTCCTCCTCTTCATCTGGAACACATACATATTTGAGCCATGAGACTTGGGAAGAGGCTGGGAATGGGGCAAGGCCTGCAACTATGGACTTAGGTGTCAGGTGTTGTGTTTCTGCAGCAGCAGCATCTAGAAAGGACGGTTTCTTTTCTATAGTCACCATCTATCCTTTTTCCCTGTACTAGGGACTGACCCAGGACCTTCACACTGAATTATATCCAGAATCCCTTATTTTTGTTGGAGATAGGGTCTCCCATTAAGTCACTAAGTTGCTCAAGCTGTGCTCCAGCTTTAGATGCCCCTGCTTCAGTTTCCTCGAGTGCCAGGATTAAAGGCATGTACCACCATGCCTGATTCATCATTTACCTTTAGGAAACATAATCTGTCTTCTCAAAATTGCTACAGGAGGCTTAATAGGCACCCCAAACCTATTTTCCTCAGTTTATAAACTCAGTTGCTATATTCCTTCTCTAATCCGTAATTTTGCTGATAACTTATTTCCTTTTTTGTTGTTGGTCATTTCAGTATTCTACTCTGCTAATGATCCTTAAACATTTGGGTTAGCCAGAGCAATAGGAAACTGGATGTATGAAGAGTGTTAGGGCTAAAAGCAAGAGGCATTACATATGAATTTACTCACCGGTTAATGCCTATTCCTCCTCACTAATGTAAACACCCTAATACCTGGGTTTTTGTATTAAGCCACAGTGCCTTTTAAAGAGCAGACAGATGCTCTTAAGCATTTTCTAAGATGAAAGTGCTCAAGCTGGAACCTCATGTGTGAGAACTTCTGTGCTCAGCATGAGTCTTTTATCAGTAAGAATCCAACTATCCAAAGCTTAGCAACAATGGGAAGAAGCTTGAGGTTAGGGCCTCCCCTCCTCACCATCATCCTCTTCTTCCACAAATTTCTTGGTGACTCGGGGCACCACCTCGCCTTCATCATTGTATTCTTCCTCTGACTCTTCAGCCTCACTTTCTACAAAATCAGACATTGCTGCAGCTTCTCACAGCCTGCCTGAAAATGACCAGGGAAGAGAGGGAAGTAGGGAGAAAAAATGAGACATATGATTTTACCGAGGGCTCTTAAACCTTCCCACAAAAAGCCTTTAAGCCATTTTCCCTGGTCTTGCCTACTAAATCATTTCTACTTGGAGAGAAGAAAGTAGGAAGCAAAAGGCTGGGACTGGAGGTATATTCTAATTTCAGTGATAAAACACTTGCTTATTATGCACAAGGCCCTGGATTCAAATCTTAGGAACAGACAACCCACCCACTCCAGAAATGATTCTATTCTCTATCCTCTTCCATTTCCCATTCTTTCCAGGGCTACTTTCTCATGTATACAACAACAACAACAACAAAAAGCTCTTATACTGAATTTGTACAGAATCACTTCTTTTACCCAAAGACTTTTGCCTTACTATTTGGAGCCAGGAATGGGCAGATGAGGAAAGAAATTAACAGGGATGATTATATAATCTTGTCTCAGCCTATGAGTGCTGGGATTACAGGCATGCACCACCACACCTGGAAGCAGTGGAGAACTCTTAATGAAGTTTGCTGGGTCTTGTGTAGGACTTTAACAGCACACATCACACAAACCAGAGCACCAAGAGCTCATGCTGCAATCCAGAAGCCGGCTGCTGATAAACTCAGCACCACTACATACCCCATCCTGTACAATGGCTTATGGTTTTTTTTTTTTTGTTACCAGGAATTAAACTCAGGGCCTTGAGCTTGCCAGGCAGGCACTGGGTCACTGAGGTACATCTCCAGCCCTCATACAATGGTTTATTGCTATGTGTCCCTTTTCTCTATATTAGACTACAAACTTTTGGAAGACAGAGATTGTATCTAACTGAAAAATTAATACGAACCATGAAAACATAAACAGCAGTATAAAAGGCATTATATGAGTCTGTACCAGAAAAGCTGTCTCCCTATAAGTGTTCTGTATAAGTTAAGAACTAATTGTGTGTTCATTAAATAAACCTTTAATTTAGTGGCTTTAATTTCCCTGAAAACTACCCTTACTTATATCAACCAATATAATACTAATTAAGACTAGCTGAGCTCAAGTAAACAAAACTAGAAGTATTGTACTCTGAGATATCAGATGCCATTCTTTTCCCAAACTTTACTGAGTGCCTACCTGCTAGGAGCTAGAGATGAAGAAGAGCAGGATTATCTGCTCTGAAGGAGGTGACCGTCTAATAGAGAGGGAGATATTAAAACAAATAAGGAGCATACAATAGTTTTATGACAGATACATAGAGAAGACACTGGAAGAGAACTAAAAAAGAAACCAAGAAATTAACAACATACACACAAAACTCAACCAAAACTAATACAGGTCTCTTTTTGGAATTTATTGCAAGTGCCTGAATACTTAATAAATATCCAATAAATTCCTGCACTGCCCTATGATTACTTCTCTATCCATTCAATGAAGGAGGAGATAGATTCAGAGGTAAAAACTCCTGTGCAAAGCAACAAAACTATCAACAGGAGAGGTATGTCTAACTCCAAGGTCATACTTTGTATCAGCAGTTCTCAAAATGCTGTCCAGGGACCACCTCTTCTTTTCTTTCTTGAGTATGCAGTGGATTTTTCCAGAGGTTTTATGATACATGGTAACACAACAGACTGAATGCAGAAAGAGATGGGAGAATCCATCTGTATTTTATTAAGACAGACATTAAAAAGTTTTGTTGCCAGGCATGGTAGTGCATGCCTGTAATGCCAGCATTCAGAAGGCTGAGGCAGGAGGCTTAATGCAAGTTTGAGGCCAGCCTGAACTAATAGTGAAGACCCTGTCTCAAAAAACTGCAACAAAAAAGAAACTTGGAAAATATCAATATAGCTGGGTGTGGTGGCTCACACCTGTAATCCCAGCACTCAGGAGGCTGAGGCAGGAGGATCGTTGTGAGTTAGAGACCAGCCTAGGCTACAAAGTGAGCTCAAGGCCAGCCTGAACTGCATAGCGAGACCCTATCTCAAAAAGACCAAAAAAAGAGAAAATATCACTATAACTCATAAAGCAAAATATTTTAGAATCCTAAGTTTTTATTTTATTTTATTGTATTTATTTATTTTTTTGAGACAAGGTCTCACTATGTAGTTCAGGCTGGCCTTGAACTCACAGTGATCCTTATGCCTCAGCCTCCCAATTGCTGAGATCAAAGTTGTGGACCACCATAACCTGCTTTAAATAATTCTTAAAGAATATAAAATCATCAGACATGGTGCTGCATGCCTCTAATGGCATCACTGTGGTATGAGGAGACACAATGATTCTAATCTAGCCTGGGAAATTTAGTGAGAACTTGTTTCAAAATAAAAAATAAGGCCAGCCGCGGCAGCTCACTCCTGTAATCCCAGCACTCAAGAGGCTAAGGCAGGAGGATTCCCCAGGAGTTCAAGGCCATCATGGAATACATAGTAAGACTCTGTTCCAAAAATAAAAATAAATAAAAGATAAAAGGGCAGGGACTGTAGCTCAGTGAAATGGCTCTGTCTTCAATACCCAGTACAGCAAAGAAGAGAATAAAGAAAAAAAGCATAAAGGGATTCCAAGACCAAAAACTTTGAGAACCATTATAAAGGCCCAGCATGGCTGTGACACAGATGTTTTCAAAATCTATACTGCTGAAGTCATGTAAACTGAGTACACCCAAAAGTGAAATGTCTTAAGCTTCTGCCAATTAAAATATGGAGCTCTAATTTTAATCTTCACATTGTTCCCTCTTAGTCTTGAACTAAGCCATTAAAAATACATTTAATTATGGCAGCTTTCACGTAGTATACTTTAATTAGGCTATCAGACCCACAAACTCAGTCTTACCAGCCCTCAACACCTTCAAATTAAATGACAGCTCTTGCAGACCACATGCCCCCAGCCTGCTTGCCAGAAACACAAAGCCCACCTGAAGAAACAACAGCTTTCCTCTGTCCTGGGGGCAGCTGGTGCTCTGGGCTGCACTCGGCTTGGGAAGACAGCTGTGTTCCCTCATTCCCATTGCCTGGGTTAGCAATAAAGCACATGCTGTGCTATAGCTGGGGAATGCCTCTAGTGTAGCTCAGTGCCAAGACATCCAATTAAAAGAGCTGTGCCAGAAGCAATTCTGACTTGCTGCAACCTGCAGGAGCTAGATGTGTAGAGTATGCTGCAGCACTGCAGCCTAAGGGTCGCAAGCAGCAACTACTCCAGAACAGAGATAATAACTGTTTACAGATGATTATTTTTAATATATTATCAATATATTAATATTATTATTTGTTTACAGATGATTATTATTAACATAATATGGGATGAGCCTGATGTGGTTTGAATTTTGCATTTAATACTTACACTCCTCAAACTTTCCTCATATTCAGATTATAAGTTAAATATGCCACTGGACTAGATACTTAAGGGAAATGGAGTGGTGGAGGGAGGTTTCTCCTGGCAGAAGCATAGCTGCAGTATAAGATGAGACCCAAAGAGTGGTGGTTACCATGACATTTTCTGGAAGAGGAATGGAGCTGGGATCAGATTGCCACAGGAGAGGCCCTTAGTAGTTCCTTCCTTTGAAAAAGAAGTTGAAGGAGCCAATTAAGAGAAGGCCAGAGTGAAAAGAGATCTATCCTGTTAATTCCCTCTACTTTGTGGCTTCCAGCCACATTAATTAGTTTTTTTTTTTTTTTTTTTTTTTAGGTCAAGCTCTGTGCTGGGCCTCAGGTAAACAGCAATAAATAAAATATGCTTTCTATCTTTGTGGAGTTCACCAATCTATCTCAAAAAAAAAAAAAAAAAGTAAATACATGACATGACAAAACATGACTGGAGCTGGGGGTATGTAGCTCACTGATAAGAGTACTTGTTGTCCACTATGTAAAAGACCCTGGGTTTAACTCCCAGACTGCAAAAGTAAAACAACACAACACATCCCATAATTAATTTTATATTAAGTATACTCTAAGAAAATGAGAGCAATATGAAAATAGAGATTGTGGATCATGTCAGGAAAGATGATGTGTTACTGAGGAATTAAGAATATGGACTAGAAAAAAGAAACATGAGGAAAATCTAAGGCTTGAAAGGGACTAGAGTTGGTTGAAGAATAGCCCCAGAAGTCTGTTGTGAGTTTAAATTGTAAGTCATTTCACATTTTACATTTTGTGAACAAGGGAATAGCCCATTCCGAAGCTACCCTAATTTGAAATTTAAAAACTGGAGAAAGTTTAATAAATAAAAAGTTTCAGAGTTTACCTTCTTTTAAATCTGAGATTCACAACTCTATTATGAAAAAGACTAATTATACTAAATACAACATTAAAATACAGAAAAGGGTAGTACTCTTATTTTCACATGCATGTTGTGTTTATTGCTAAAAAATTTCAGGTTTTTTTTGGTGGGGGGGCTGTAGCATTAAGGAGCAATCCAGGGGTGTTCGACCATTGAGCTACATCCCTAGATTTTTTTCATTATTTTTGAGATAGGATCTCCCTCTGTTGCCCAGGCTGGCCTTGAACTTGCAACTCTCCTACCTCAGCCTGCCCAGAAGCTGGGATTTCAGATGTGTACCATTTTACCCAGCTTAGAATCTTTTCAATAAAGAGCATACTGTTAATAATGGTTTTTAATATAATTAACTTAAAAATACTATTTATCCCTTTTCTTTCCTGATTTCCTTGGGGGAACAAAATAAAGACAAAAGAAGAGCAGAAATAATAGACTTATGTAACCAGAATCAGAATCTTTGCAACATGGGAGGAACATTACTGAGCCTTGTGTCGCACATATATTGGAGAAGACACAGTTCTTGCTCTAATGCAAGGGTCTCTACAGACAGCCATATCTGCTATACACAAAACTATACACAGACCATATGTAAACGAATGAAGTAGTCGAATTTGGCCCACAGGCCTAGTCTGGTGATTTACACGCAGAAAAGAACTGAAGACAAGAGTTCCACAGAGGCAGGCAAGGGGGAATGCTCATATAATCCCAGCATTCTGGGAGTCTGAGGCAGAAAGATTGTAAAGTTGAGCCTGGCCTGGGAAATTGAGCAAGTTAGCAAAAATCTTGTCTCAAAAGAAAAAAAAAGGTGAAGAGGAGGAGCCGATTTTTTTCTAGAGGCAGTGGCAGGAACAGAGGACTGATTCGGGCAGAGGGAGAATGGTTGATGAGTCAGAGGTGAAGACATAAAGATCTTTGTAGGTTAAATTAAAGATCTGGACTCTATCCTAAAAGTGCCAGGAAGCTACTGCAGCGTATTGAACAGAGAATTGATTTATTGTACTTAGAAATTCAACAAATACTAATTTAATGAGTATCTATCATATGCTAGATATGTATAAGTAAAGGTTCCCACTCTGTACAAGACAAGGATTCCTGTATCCTGATAGAGACAAAACATAAACAAGTCAACCTTGCTATAAGTACTAAGGAAAATAAAATATCTCTGAGAAGGTACATTTAGTTAGGTTGAGATGTCCAGAACAGATAAAAAAAACAGCATGCAGAGCCAGGGGCAGAGGATATAGGAGAAAAAAAATGGGCAAGAACTTGGCATATAGTCAGTGATATCTTAGAACCAATGTGATTACAGTAGGCACAGTGAAGACAGATGAATAAGAGGGAGGTAAGGGTCTATTCAAGAGGGCATGAAAGCTCAGGAAAGTCACTTGAGTTTTCAGTAGGAAAATTATATGATTTGACAAGATTCTGCTACATGGAAAATAGGTTGGAGGAGGATATAAGTGGAAACAAGGAAAACTAGGATACCATTTTGGTAATTCATGCAAAAGATAACGGTGGCTCAGAATATAGTGGTAGTAGTGAAGACGAAAAACAGATTTGAAATATCTTGGAGGTAAAAGTTACAGGATTTATATAGAAGTTATATGATTCTTACAAGTCTGGTTTTGGTAACCAGGTGGATGCAAGTACCACTTAGTGAGATGGAGAACAACAGATTTGGAATGATGAGAAAACCAAAATTTTCTTTTGATTATGTTAACTTTGGGGTAACTAAGAAGTCTAACTAAATAGGCAGCCTGACAATATAATTCTGAAACCAAGAGAGAAGGCTAGGTTAGAAATTTAAACTCCAGAGTTGCTAGCTTTCAGATGGTAGATGAGGCTCTGGGGCTGGATCACCTAAAGGAAGCATGATTCCCTAAGGGACTCAAGATTAAATCCTGAGAAAAACCCAACTTTCTTTCTTTTTTAAGACAATAGGTAGAGAGAACAAGAGGCTAGCAGAGAAGACTGAAAAGAAACAGCCAGGTAAATGGAAAAAATCTGAGTGTAGTGTCAGTGAAACCAGAAGATCAGTTTCAAGAAAGGAGTAACTGTATCATATAATCTAGGAAGATGAAAACAAAGTATCCGCTGGATCTGGCACACAGAAATCACTGGTGACCTTGCCAAGAGTAATTCCAATGGATTGGTCAGAGAGGACACTGGAATCATCTGAACAACGAATAAAAGGTAAGAAAATTGAATTGGCACAGTGGGAAATCTGGTTATGAAACTTTTTGGTGGTTGGTTGTGCTGGGAAATAAGAAAGGAAGAAAACCAATATAGACAGTGTATATGCACAGTATAGACAGTGGCTACCTTTACTGAAATCAAGAACACAAAAGCAAGGACAAATTAATTTTCCTCCAAAGGCGAAATGTTTCTATAATAAGCAAGCTTTTTTTTTTGTGGAGACCTCTGCAGGGAAAGACGTAAAATATGACCCAGTATCTGTAAGCTGTATCACTTTCTGGAGTGATTAATCTCTTAAAACCTCTTAGACAGTGATGACACTATGTTAACCTAATCTAGTAGCCATATAAGCCAAATGAATAATACTCAGTTTGTAACTAGTGCAATGGACATGAAATTCTCAAGTTAATAGGACAGCAGTCATGGTTTTACAATGAAAACACTCAAGATTTAGGCCAGGAATGGTGACCTGCACCTATCCCAGCTACTGGGAAGGTCAAGCTCAGGAGTCTGATAGAAGCCCAGGTAACACAGCCAGAACCTCATCTCAAAAACCAAACAATACTGAAGACTAAAAATTGATAACTTGCAGCGGAATTATACTTTTTTTTTCCCTGAAGAAATGAGTCACATTCAATACTGTTCACACTATAGCATAATTAAACATTCTCTTGCTCCTTGTGATATTAACTTAATTTTCATGGAAAATTTTTATAAGCTTAAGCCTTCCATGAAAGGGAAATTAACATCCGTGTCTGTGACAACCCAGGGAAATGAACTGCTTTTGGCTAGCTCAAGAGAGTGCTAGCAGAAAAACACAAATACAGTAAGGAGGTAGTTTAGACTTAAGTCTATACTGATACTTATGGTGGGTGTTTGGACCATGTTTGAAAAACAGAATCTACGGAAAATGTACGGGCTTCAGGTACTTCTACAAGCCGTTTTAACTTCAGAAAGAAATGAAGGTTACAACCATCTCTAAAAAGTTCTATTTTTCAACAATATTATAAGCGCTATAATGTAGCACGGCTCCCTAGCCTGATAAACGAGTTGCATGAAGCCAGGTATGAGTCACATCTCCAAAACAAACAATTCGATCACCTAATCGCAGGTCAGAAGCCCTAGGTCCTTTCCACTCCTAGTCCTTTCGCGTGGCCCACTTTTCTAAAAGCTCCGAAAGACAGAATCCCACGAAACCTGTTCATTCAACAGGCCACACAATTCACAGGTTCCAGGTGCTACTGTGTTAGGAAAAGCCTTGAATCTAAGAGCAACTACCCTGCGTTTCTTCCTCCTCTCCGCTCATAGGGTAGAGAAGGCCTGGGGGGCCCCTTTCCTCTCGCAGACGGCTCCCTACTGCCTCTTCCCTTATGGGACCAGGCCCTAGGAGCCCGATTTCCCACCTGACCCAAACGAGAAACACACTCTCCAGTCTGAACTTTACCTGCTTGCGGCCCGCCGCCTCTCTGGGGCGCAAAACCCCAACTGAGGAAAATGGAGTCGTCGAACCGAGACTGGGAAAGGATAGTACAGACCCACCGCACGGCCCCTCCGCCGCGATCGCCGCCACTGCTGCGTCAACGTGCTACGTCACTTCCGGCTCCCTGTCACTGGGAGTGGGCTGGCCACTGCTTATATTCTTTTATTTGGTCTCTAGGACATTTTTGTCCAGAGAGTGTGAAAGCTCTAAGAAAGCGATTTAGGCAAGCTGCTATCACACAGGACTCGAAACACAGAGAGAGGCTCGAAGACAACCTGGTTCAGAGGGTTCTTCAGGCCGCTCTAGCCAAAGGAACCATAAAGATCAGATAAGGTCTTCACTTCCTCTTTTCTGGAGTTCCGCCTCAGCTTCCGGTTCCGGGGAGTGGCTAAATTTTCTTCGAAGATTAGGGTGTTTGAGGTCCTGCTAGGATGGCTGTCGTACCTCTGCTGTTGTTCGGGGGTTTATGGAACGCTGTGGGAGCATCCAATCTGGCTGTCGTTACTTGCGGTTCTGTACTGAAGCTACTCAACACGCGCCATAATGTCCGACTTCACTCACACGATGTGCGCTATGGGTCAGGTACTGTTGGGTACTGGGTTTGAGTGGGCTGGAAAGGCCTGGTAAACTCTGGAGGGGGCGGGACCTCGAAAGGGTAGGGTTACCCTGGGGAGGTTTCTGAGGTCCAGAACAGGTGAGGTGGAGAACCAAGCTGTTTCAAGGCAACTTAGTCGTAATACCAGCTTCTATATGGTGAGCTACGTGCCACATATGTTGCATATGTACTTTCCTCCGATTTTAAGCATTTCAACGAGATAGATAGTACTGTTACTCTGATTCCTTACAGATGAGGAAACAAACTCAGAGAAAGTAAATGGTCTATTTAAATCCTTATAAACTAGTGAATGACGGACAAGATTGGATTCAAATCTGTCTATATACAAAACTTTCAGGGGCCGGGGATTTAGCTCAGTGGCATAAACAGGTCGCGAGTTCGATCCCCGGTACCAAAAAAAACCCACCCCAAAAACCTTACTTTCTCTGGGCTTTCTCCATTGAGTGCGGAAGAGACAGACATACAGAAATTTACAGTAAGGGCTGTATCCCTGAAGTTTCAAACTCCAAGATCCCATCTTTTGTTACCATCCTCGGTTTTCTAACTCTTGTACCTTACATACGCTTTTAGCACTTATCTTTTGGCTCCTTTTTACTCAGCCTTAACTTTCTTATAAGAAACTTAAAGCAGTAGCAGACATTGCAGAGGAAACTTACTTTTATCATTTAAGGTCAAAACGCTTAATAATAAATAATTTGTGGCACATGCCTGTAATCCGAGCACTTGGGAGATTGAGTTGCAAATTCAAGACCACCCTGGGCTACAAAGTGAGCTCAAGGCCAGCCTGAACTACATAGTGAAACCTTATCTTAAAAAAACTAAATAATTTGTGGGTCCATTCATTCAGCATAGATTTAATGAAGATCTATTCTAGATATAGATGACAGTGAATCTCTCAAGGTACAAGGAAGAAAGTAAAAAAGACAAAAAAAAGTTTAAAGGTTGGGGAATTAGCTCAGTGGTAAATTATAAGGTTCTGGGTTACATCTCCATTGCTGAAAAGAAAAAGAAAAACAACAGCTAGCGAGGTGTGAGGCGCGTCTAAGATAACTTGAATGACTGATACTGCATTAGCTGAGAGAAATTCTCTCAAATGGGCTGGGCTATATAGTTCATGATCAAGGGTGGGGAACCTGTTTGACCGGTTAAATTAAGAAAGGAGCTGAGTTGTGCTCCTTGGGATGTCCTAATTCTCCTAGCAACTATTCAAATGAGCAGTAACTATATTTTAGGTTTATTTTTTAAATTTGATTCAGTTTTCTAGTTTGGATGTACTGAATTAGGATGAAGGTAAGAAACTAGGTTTTGAATATCGTTGGAACTCAAGAGGGTTCTGTGCTGAACCTGAGATAATAGAGTTAGATACAGCATCTGACAAGTGGTGTTTGTGGTGTGATGAGAGTAGATGAAATTGCTCAGGATGAACTTCTTCAATCTGAAAATTACAGTAAATTTTGTGTCAATTTGAAGTACTGGCAACACTTGTGGAAAATACAAATGCTTTTGTACTGAGTCCCAATAAGTGCCTAAGAATTATTGATGGAAATAGAAACAGAACTTGGTAATTGCAAGGTATAAGGATTGGGATGGGGTAGAAAAAGTGAAAAATGAAATATAGTGAGCAGGGCTGTGAGGACTAGGAGCTGTGAGTCAGTAACTAGAAGTAAAAGGCTGTTGTTTGCCTTTTTAGAAAAGATGTAACAAAATATGCTAAGCCTGGTGGCAGATGTTAATATGCAAAGGCTGAGGTAGGAGAATCATGAATTTCAGACTAGTCTAGGCAGCAATTTCAAAGCCAGTCTGGACTGCATAGTGAGAAACTTTTTTTTTTTTTAAAAGTGGCAAAGTCATGAGCTGAGTGGGAGAAGCCAGTATAGTTTGTTACTTTCACCCAGATAGCTAGTAGCTATACTTTTAAAGTGTTACATGGTGAAAAGAAAGTTCTTTAAAATGTTGTGGTGAGGTACAGCCCAAGAAGGCAAAGGTGAGAGGAACAGGTGAGAGTATTTAAGGAAATTATCTGGGAATACTGTATGTGGTATGAATGAGAGGCCTAGGGAAAAGAGTATTTCTGGAGTTTATGAGAGAATAACCAGTTTGTGAGAGAGTAACGTGACAGAAAATAAGGCAGGAAGAAGAAAAGTAACCTTTGTGGAACATAAGTGGTGAAGAATGTTAGTTCCAGTTCAACATCATCCTTGGTAGAGCTGCATACCCTTCATCTTTTCTAACATTCTAGTGTAAAATGGGGATACTAATAATGCCTAACTCAGATAACAGATGCATGTATTAAATAACATATGAGCAGAAAACTTGGGTTAGTGCCAGAGTAAATGCTTAGTATATATTAGTTAGCTATGAATCGTATGTATGTGTATATGTACATCTGTACACATGTATACATATGTGTTTACATGTATACGCTGCACACATGTCTACATGCGTGTATACATACATGTGTATATACATGTGTAGACATACATGTATGTATATGTTTGTGTACACGTACATATATACACACATGGGTATGTGTATTTTTGTTTATTTGTTGGAGACAAGGTCTCACAATGTAGCACAAGCTGGCATTGAACTTGCAATGATCCTCCTACTTCAGTCTGTCAAGTGCTGGGATTACAGACATAGTCATCATGCCTGGCTACCATGTAGCTACATATTAAGCCCAATTTTTTTTTTTTTTTTTTTTTTGTACTGGAGATTGAACTCATGACCTCACAGTTGCCAGGCAGGTGCTTATGCTGCTGAGCTAAATCCCCTGCCCTTTAGTCCAGTATTTTATCCTGAAGCATTGCACCAGTTACAGAAGGAGCCACTAAATTTAGATGACTTAAGAATGTTTTGCTGCCACCACCGCCACCGCCACCGCTGCCGCTGCCGCTGCCGCTGCTGCTGCTGCTGTTGTTGCTGCTGTTTTTGGTACTGAGGATTGAACTCAAGGCCTTTGCACTGCACTATATATCCCCAGTCTATCCACCCACACACACTAGCTCAGTTGCTTGCTTTCTTTGTTTTTTGCTTGCTTGCTTGCTATTTTCAAACAGTGTCTTATTGAGTTAACAAATTGCTTGGATTATGCTTAAACTTTTGATTCTCCTGTCTTAGTCTCTCAGAGTGTTGGGATTATAGATGTGTGCTGCCAAACTTGATTAAATATTTTTATAATATTGTATATTGATTGATAGGCTACTTATAGGAGTTTGGGAGTTATTGGCTGCTTGGTGAAAGTCAATGGCATAAAGTTGTCTTACTTTAGTTGTAAAATATGAAAAAATTTCTTGTAATATATAGTAGACATTGAACAATATTGCAAACATACTAAAATTATGTGCTTAAGTATCTGACATATAGTAATTTATGTATTTATATGTCTAGTGCTCTTTGGAGCTGGCACAGTCTTAAATATAACATATCGTATTACAACTAAAACTATGGTGTATGCGCACATTTAGTATTTTACTTAAGTATTTTAATGTTGTAGAAGAAAAAAGTATTACTAAGTATTGTTTCTTCCCCATCCTTACACATGAATTTTAAGACACAGGAAAAGAGAAGAGTCAAGTTGTGCTCACTTGCTTTTCTTTCTTCTTTTTTTTAAACCTGCAGGCAGTGGGCAGCAGTCAGTGACAGGCGTAACCTCTGTGGATGACAGCAACAGTTACTGGAGGATCCGGGGGAAGACTGCCACAGTGTGTGAAAGAGGAACCCCCATCAAATGTGGCCAGCCCATTCGGCTGACACATGTCAACACTGGTCGAAACCTCCATAGTCACCATTTCACTTCGCCTCTTTCCGGAAACCAGGTGAGGTGGTATCTAATGGATCACTGCATTACTCAGTTGGCTTGTTATTTGATGTCTGGGTTCTTAACCCTTTCTACTTTTTTTCTCTCCCTCTCCTTTCTTTCTTTCTTTTCTGGTAGTAGCAACTGAAATCAGGGCCTTGAACTAAGTACATGCTCTGACATCACAGTGAACTCCAGGCTCCTGGGTTACTTGAACTTTCAGGGGATATAGACCCCTTGGTGTCTTCTTCCTCCTATCCCCTACTCTAAAACAGTTTTCCCATTAACACCTTATATTGGCAGGGTAAATTTGTTCTAGCTAAAAAGGCAATATTGACATATATAAATTTTTTTTTTTTGTACTGGGGATCGAACTCACGACCTCTCGCTTGCCAGGCACTTATGCCACTGAGCTAAATTCCTGGCCCTAACAATATTTTTATCAACTAAAGTCCATAGTTTATTGTGAAGTTTCTCTTACTTTTCATCTAATGTTCTTTTTCTGTCCCAGGGTACTGCATTACATTTAGTTTATTCATTAGACTCCTATTGGTTATGACAGTATGAAGGATTGCTGGGCAAGTGTATTGTTGATTCTCTTTTAGAATTTGTCCCATATTTTTCTTATGATGAGAATGTGTTTATAAAAATATTTAGGAAGAGAATTACAGAGGTAAAGAGCTGTTTTCATCATGTCCTATCAAGGGTCCATCTATCTACATGATTTGTGTTTGCTTTTGACCTTGATTACATGGCTAATCATACAACAAATTTACCCTGCTAATGGAAGATGTTAATGGGAAAACTGTTTTAGAGTAGGGGATAGGAGGAAGAAGACACTAAGAGGTCTCTATCCTCTGAAAGTTTAGCTGGCTGAGGCCAGGATGGAATAGCAGAGGGACATTGTAGAGGAGAAACAGTCCATGGCAAAAAAGGGCAAGCAGAAGGTAGTAAGAAGCAAGTCCCTTATATTGTAAGCAAACTACCAGGACTAGGGCAATGCTAAACCAAGTCAGTAGGTTGTTTGTTTTGTTTGTTTGTTTTTGCCTTCTTTTGGCACTGGGGATTGAACTCACAACCTCATGCTTGACAGGCAGGTGCTTACACTACTGAGCTAGATCCCCGACCCGGATTATTTTACTAATCTCCCATTCTTAATCCTAGCACCCTTAATTGTACCCTGAATAAATCACACATTTTAGATTCAGCCACCTCTGAAAAAGCCCCACCTATGACTGCATGAGGCTTTAAAGAGACACTTAAACACAAGATATAACAGAGTCTTACCTCCCTTTATTGCAGAATGGTGTTAAAAACAACATTTAGGTTCTAAGTGAACTTATTGATTATCAATACTTGGGTGTTATTTCTTTTAGGTCCTCTGTTCTGAAAGAGCAAAGAAATACTTGTGTGTGTACAAATCCATATATATGTATAAATATATACACACATCTCTTAAGTATTGATATGTGTAGACATTTATATATCGAGTTAAAATAGGTTTTTTTTAAACAGGGTCTTGCTCTGTAGTCCAGACTGGCCTTGAACTCAGAATCCAGCCTAGGCTGGCCTCAAACTCGAGACAATCCTTCTCCCTCAGCCTGCCAAGTGTTGGGATTACAGGCATGCACCACCATGGCCAGTTTTAAAATGGGTTCTGAGCCAAGCATGGTGGCACATGCCTGTAATCTCAGCACTTGGGAGGCTGAAGCAGGAGGATTGTTGCAAGTTTGAGACCAGCCTGGGCTGTAAAGTGAGTTCAAGGCTGGCTTGAACCACAAAGTAAGACCTTATCTCAAAAAAAAAAAAGTTACAGTTACAAAGTAGTAGATTTTCATTTCTTTGTAACTATTTGGTCTTAAGGAGAATGAGATTTAGATGAACAGTAGAATATAGAGAATCTGCTCTATATTTTGTTTAATTAGTATTTACAATATTGCCATCATTTTGTAGGGGACAAAATGAAGGCTCAAAGGATTTACATCGGAAGGGATCAAGCTGAGATTCAAGGTCTACTTGAATCTAGAGCCCATTCTTTTTTCAACTTTCTCACTAGGTCACTTGAAA
Organism: Hydrochoerus hydrochaeris; assembly: GCA_004027455.1. Lineage (NCBI taxonomy): Eukaryota > Metazoa > Chordata > Mammalia > Rodentia > Hydrochaeridae > Hydrochoerus > Hydrochoerus hydrochaeris. The sequence continues at coordinate 432,484 of PVLA01000236.1, forward strand.
ACTAGTTATAGGGAACAAGAGATACAGTTCAGTTAGGCATGCATGTGGTCCCAGGTTTAGTCTCTAGCACATACACACATGTGTGTGCACATGGGTGAGGGGAGATATTTAGTTAAGGGGATAAAGCAGTATTTATGGTAAAATAACAAGAGTTCTAAAATATTTTAATAGACTACTGCAGTGGTGACTACTACTTGGGAGGCTGAGACAAAAGGTTCACTTAAGCCCAGGACAGCCTGGGTAACATTGTTAATGTGTATGAATTCCACTTTATTTTTCTTTCTCTGAAATGATAAAATTTTTTACCAGTCACTGTATTGTCAATTATTGATAGTTATTTCAAGAACCTGTCTCTAAAGGAAAAAATACTGAGACTAATAGAAAATATAAAGTTAATAGAAAATATAAAGTAAATACAATATTAATTGCAAACTTAGGGCTAGAATCATAATCTTACAGTAATTATTTTATTTTTCTCTGAGATGTCCTTTTGTGTCTTATTTTCCTGCACTTATTTTATTTTTGAACACCATTGGAAAGCCTTTAATTTGTCTTTTTTTTTTTTTTTTTAACAGCTTCTCTTTCTTCCCATTACTTTGCTTACTGTTTAAGCCTGGGTATCAGCTATGCTAATATTGCTACCTTCTGTGTTTTCCAGGAAGTGAGTGCTTTTGGTGAGGAAGGTGAAGGTGATTATCTGGATGACTGGACAGTGCTCTGTAATGGGCCTTACTGGGTGAGAGATGGTGAGGTGAGGTTTAAACATTCTTTCACTGAAGTACTGCTGTCTGTCACGGGAGAACAATATGGTCGACCCATCAGTGGACAAAAAGAAGTACATGGCATGGCTCAGCCAAGCCAAAACAACTATTGGAAAGCCATGGAAGGCATCTTCATGAAGCCCAGTGAGTTGTTGAAGGCAGAACCCCACCATGCAGAGCTATGAATCCAGAGGTGCTGAGCCACTGTCATTATACAGTATTCATTGACATCTGCTGCTTCACCCATGTATCCTTGCCACACATCACTTTGGCAGTGGCTATGTCCCCTTGGAGATGAAGATGCACAATCAAAAGCAGTGGCTGTGCTTTCTATTCATACTGATATAAGAAGCTATGGAAACTTCCTTCCTAGCTGGGAAATTTCTTCTCCTCAGGTGCTTGGCATCATGGAGTTTTTTGTTATGATTTTCTTTTCCAGTATATATTAGCAGTACAGAATGACGACATTCATTGTGGGGAGTTGATACATGTACATAACACATCTTAATTCTTACATCCCCTTCTCCTCACTTCTCTCCATTTGTTGGTATGGACTGTTAAAAATGTGTGTGAATTCCCTTCTATTTTTCTTTCTCTAAAATGATAAAAATTTATTGTCAGTTACTATATTGTCATTTATTAATAGCTGTTTCATGATCTACTTAATCCTCAAGTCCTAAAATTTTGGAGATGCTGGAAACCTTCAATGTGGGCCATTTTAGGAGGTTTACTTACATTCAAACCTTTCCTTTTTGTCTTTTTATTTCTCCCCAGGCACCTTGTTAAATTTTTGAGTAAGTATGGCTGATGACCCACAAAAAATACAGCATAATGAATAGTTAATGATGTGTTTTAGCCGGGCGTGGTGGCTCATGCTTGTAATCCCAGCACACAGGAGGCTGAGGCAGGAGGATTGTTACAAGTTCGAGACCAGCCTGAGGTACAAAGTGAGCTCAGGGACTGCCAGAACTGCATAGAGAGACCCTGTCTCAAAAAGATTAAAAAAAAAAAAAAAAAAAGCTGTGTTTTACTCTGGATCTGTTGCTACAGATGAGAAAAAGGGGTAGAGGTAAAAGAAGAACCAACATTAATTAACTGCTAAATGCTAGGCATCATATTGTAACTGTCACGTCATTTAATCTTCACAGAAATTATAGGATAGACATTAGTTTTACCAATGCAGAACAGAACAGTTGAGTATTGCCTGAATTTCTTACGTGCTTTTTTTTTTTTTTTTTTTGGTGGGGGGCATAGGCATTTGGATGCAGAAGTGGACTGAATTCTTAAAACTGGTAAATAATTTTGGGATAGGATGCTAGCTATGTCTAACTTTTTCTATTTTGCTACAATTTTTGTATTTAGCTCTTGGAAAATAGCACCTTTTTTGATTGATGGCATAGGGATATCTTGTTTCTAAAGAGTTATGGGAAAGGTTGTTTTTTGTTGTTGTTGTTTTTTTGTCTTCTGCCTCATTTTCTTCTTTCTTGTGCCACTTTTTTCCACAAAATTTGGCCCTATATAATTTTTTTCCTCTTTTAGTATTGAACCTTGAGCTATATCCCCAGCTCTTTTTAAAATTTTTAATTTGAGATAGGGTTTTGCTAAAGTAATCAAGTTGGGCTTCTTAGATTCTTCTCTCAATTTCCTAGACTGCGGTGATTCCAGGACTGTACTACCACATTTAGCTTTCTTTTGTGTCTTCCAAGCATGGTAGTAGAGAACAGAAATAGCTACCATCTGCTAGAATTTCAGTGATTAGCTAGTGTTTTTTGTTTTTTTGTTTTTTGTTTTTGTTTTTTTGTGACACGGTCTCACTATGTACTATAGTTTAGACTGCCCTTGAACTCACTATATAACAGGTTGGCCTTATACTCTCAATGAGCCTCCTGCCTCAGCCTCTGAAGGGCTGGAATTACAGGTATTTGCCACTGTACCTAGCCAGCAAGCTTTTTTTATTTTTAAAAACTTTTGGGTTTTTCTTTTTTCTATTTGTTTTAAGATGTTAATTTTAAACATTTAGAGATACCAGTTTTGTGCCACACATGGCTCGTGACATTGAGACTTATTTTTTTGGGGGGTGTCCTGCAAATCAAACTCAGGACATTGTGCTTGCCAGGCAGGCACAGTGCTGCTGAGCTATATCTCCAGCCCCAGCTTTTTTTTATGACTTATAGTCTCAGTAAACTCTGGCTATGAATTAATAGAGTTTCATCTCTGCTTTTATCTCTCTTCTCTATCCCAGTTTAATTTTTTTTAATGTAATTTAAGTTTTTTTTTTTTGGTACTGGGGATTGAACTCACAACCTTGTGCTTGCCAGGCAGGTGCTTGTGCCACTGAGCTAAATCTTTACCTCAGCTCTTTTTTTTTTTTTTTAATTTTAGAATGAAAAAATAAAAATGATGCAGAATTTCAAAACAATAAAAGGACATTAACAATATTACATATTATCTTCAGAGTAGTTCAAATTACAAAATATAGGCATGAAAATGATCAATGAAAACAAACTTATTTTTAATGAAATAACATTAGTATAGTTATCTATCTTGTATATATTTATAATCTTTTCCTTTCTTTTCTCTTTTCTCATATTCCAGTTATTCTTTCCTTGTTTTGTCTTTTTGTGACAGGATCTCACCATGCGATTCAGGCTGGCCTTGGGCTCACTTTGTACCTCAGGCTGATCTCAGATTTGCAGTGATCCACCTGCCTCAGCCTCCCTAGTACTGGGATTAAGGAGTGTGCCACTATACCCTATTGTTCTTCTCTTTTGAGCAGTTTCTTTCCCTTTCCCTTTCACAATATCTATTATGCTTTTGGATCTTACTCTTACAGTTTTTTACAGTAGGGAGACAATAAATTACACAAGGGAGTCAGATTTATTTCACTTCAATTGTTTTGATTCCTTATGAATCAGGATTGTCAATAAAATAAACAATAGAATATTTCTAGCTCTGAGATTTCTAGTAGGGGTCATGCAGTCTAGGGAGAAGGAAGAAAGTGATAGGTATCTTAACTAAATTAAAAAAAATAGATAAAACAGGATGAAGGAAGAGTATGGAGATGGGTTTACAAAACACCTTCCCTGAGCATTCAGGGGACATACACTGATGAAAGCCACTGATTTTAAAGTATAACAGAAATAATGATGTTTGGAAAGTAAGTATGACCTTGAAACAGTAGTGGTGGCCTTGGCAGATACATGAAATAAGTGATTCAGGGGCTAGATAAGGAAATGAGTTGGAAGAGTAAAAGCAACTTTGAGCAACATGCTGGTGAAAGTTGAAATGGTGTTTTGTCTGACAGAACCACAATGAAGCTCTGAGAAATCTTGAAGGATGTTTATAGAGACTAGGACTCTAGAACAGAGTTCTCTATACTGACTTTTGAAAACCTTAAGATTTCTTTAGTATTAGTAAACTCTAGAATCGTAAATTATTCAGTATTAGTAAATCATTCAGATCGTGACACACAAATTGGGCATGGTGGCTCACATCTGTAATCTCAGCACTCTTGGAGGCTGAGGCAGAGGTAGGAGAATCACAGTTCAGTCCCAACCCGGGCAAGTTGGGGACTTAGACCCTGTCTCAAAAAAAAAAAAAAAAAAAAAAGTCTGGGGATGTAGCTTGGTAGCTACACTCCCTCCACCCCCCAAAATTTAGTTTTTAAAGCAGGGTACTCCTAAGTCACTGAATTGTTTAGGTTGGTTTCGAACTTGGCATTACTCTTGTCTGACCCAGGTAGAGTGCTGGGATTACAGGCTTGTGCCAGCACGCCCATCTAACAAAGCTATTGACTCAACATCACGATCATTCTAAGGAATCTTTGCAGTTCATTTTACAGAGAAGGAAGTAGGTAAAATTAACCGTGCCCTGAGTTGACCTTCAGTTTTAGTTCCCAGGTAAACTTATTGAAGGACAAGAACAGTATTCACTACTGCAGTATTTAACACTTTCGGGCCCAGTTAGTGCTATAAACATTGTAGAAACAAGTGTTTCCAATAGTGTCTGGAAAGGTCTACCCAATAGGTTAATACATATAAATTGACCAGATCCATATTGAGGCAGTAAATGAGTTAAAACCTCAGCAGTTCCCTTGTGGGTGGAATGAGATGGAATTGCTGAGGTCTTTTAGTTACCTCATTTTCAAGAAACTCTTTGAAGAATATGGAAGTACTGTTACTTCTGGACCAAAGGTGTAACTTGGGCGGACTTCTCGGTCCAGTCCCTGAGCGGCCAGATTGACTCTTTAGCTGCCTTAGGAAATGGGTTTTGAAAGTGGAACTCTGAGGCTGACGTGAGCCAGGCAGGTCACCGCCAACCTAAGGAGAGGGCTGGGACTCCGATCCCCAGGGGCACCGTGACATTGCGAGGTACGCCCAGGGCGGGGCTCTCGTGTCAGTTCGCCGTCCGCCCCGCCCCGCCCCCCGCCCTGGCGGCTTCCTCCGCAGCCACGCCTTCACTGCGTGCACGCAGTCAGTCGGCTGGGCCGGCTCTCGGGCGCGGGGCGGGGCGCGGAAGAGAGACGGCTAGCTGGCTGGCTGGCGGGCGGGGGGGGGCGGGGCGCGCGCGCGCGCGCACCAACGCTTCCCGGCTCGGCATTGGCTCAGCATTGGCTCTGCGCGCGCGGCTGGTCAGCCGGCGGCAGTGCTGCGCGGTTCCGGCGTCGAGGCCCGGCATGGCGGGGGCCGGGGCCAGGCCGGGCCCGACCCGGACCTAAATGCCTCTGTTTCTCTCTGCGTTGTTGGTCTTGCTGCTGGTTGCGCTTTGCGCCCTCTTTCTAGGCCGGTGAGGAGCTTCTACCCGCAGCGGTTGGGGGAGGGGAGGGACAGGCTGAGACTGAGGAGGGGGCGCGCGCTCTTAGGGTGCGGGAGACGTACAGGATTGAATCGAGGACGGGGCGCGCGGGCGGAGCTGCAGGAGTGAGGCACGAATGGAGGAATGCCGAGATTCCGAATTGGCTAGGTATGTGGAGGAAGGGGCCTTGTGCGGTGGTCTCCTACACGTCCCTGATGTCTTCTTAATTGAGTGCAAAGGGTTCCTGCAGCCTTGACTTGGAGACCGCGGTAAGGAAGATTGGCCGACTCAGGAGAGCTGCTTTTGAGCTGGCCTCCCAGTGCTTTCCCGCAGACACCTGTCTGCGGAGTGGGGCAGAGACAGACCCCTGGAAAGGGTGTGATGGCACATTTGACGTGGTTGCCTCCGCCTTGAGCCCTGTTAGGTCCTTGTTTTACTTTGGGTTCTTGAAGATTTGAGGGATTGCCTGATTTTTTTTTTTTGTCCCATTCTTTGAGGGTGGAGATATTTATCTGGTTTAGTCTGGGCGGAAGAGTCATTCGGGGGTAGGGTCCTGGTTAGTGAGGCTGAATCAATGTGCTGGAGAGGTTTTTTCGGAGATTGCAGAGTTGCCCAGAAAATCCAGCTGTAGAATACTATTCTTGCAAGGCCTTCTAGCACCAACTGAGGGTATGGGAACCTTGGGAGAAGGTCCTATGAACTCAGAGATTTTTCTGTAGGTGGCTTGTAGTACGGTTGGCCACCAGGTGGTGTCAGCGGAAGCTGCAGGCGGAGTTAAAGATTGGCTCCTTCCGCTTTTTCTGGATTCAGAATGTCAGTCTTAAGTTTCAGCAGCACCAGCAAACTGTGGTGAGTTTTGGGAAACACCCTGAATGAATGGGGGTGGGGATAGTGGAGAGGTTGATCCAGTTGAATTTCAATCTTTAAGTTCCTCAAAAATTTTGGTAACTGTCCTAGGTAACTATTGTTGTTTCTTTGCTAAGATGATCTTAGAGCCGCTTGGGGAATACTGGGATTGATGCAAGTTGTTCAGTTAAAAAAATGTTAATAGGGCACAAAGTGCCAGGGCGCATAAGAAAGATACAGAAGTAAAGATAGCTGGAGCTAGAAAAGTACACTGTTCTAATTTAAGAGAGGAGGCAGAACAGCATATCCAAAAGAGAATCACTAAGCAAGTTCAATTAATATCATTATGAGGAACTAGATCCTAACTGCTAAGCAGAAAACCCTTAGAAATGGAATGGGGTGTATTTAGTAAGAGGGTGGATAGTGCTTCCTCCTCTTCTGTGACCCAGAACCCTTCCTGGTTTGTTGAGCTTCTCATTGCTTACCTAGCAGCTAAGGTACAGACCTTTCTCCCACACTTTTTAGGAAATTGATAACTTGTGGATTTCCAGCAAGCTCCTTAGCCATGATCTGCCGTGAGTACCTCATATTCTTATTTCTCCCCTTGGGGAATATTGTAGGGCTTTCACAGAAGGTGATTCTTCTACAGTGTTCTCTTAGCCCAAAAAAGGAAAGATGTTTTTATTTGAATCTCCTTATTAGACTGAGTGCTATTTCCTGTGAGACAGTTGTTAATTACTGCTTGGAGACTGTCCTTTGTTATTTGAGCTATGTTTCTGGGGACATTTGAGAGTAAATGTGAGGGAAGAGAGGTGACTGCCATGGAGGGAGAGCATTAAAGTTTCTCTTTTGGGCAGACACTATGTGGCCTTGTGCTTTGGAGAAGTACGCATCAGAACGGACCTACAGAAAGTTTCTGGCCTGTCTGCTCCATTCTCACAGAGAACTGAGGTGTATCAAAAAGAACTGTCTTTCAGCCCATCCTTACTGAAGATCTTCTGTCAAGTGAGACTACTACTTATGTGTTTTGGTTTTTTTTTTTTTTTTGGTCTTTTTGAGACAGGGTCTCACTGTATAGTTCAGGCTGGCCTTGAGCTCAGTTTGTAGCCCAGGCTGGTCTTGAACTCGCAGCAATCCTTCTGCCTCAGCCTCCCAAGTGCTGGGATTACAGGAGTGTACCATCACACCTGGCTGTGTTCATCACTGTACTCCAGGGAGAGTTGGCACTGGAGTTGAGGGTGGATTTTTCTACTATTTTGTGGGCATAATGCTAAGATCTGTCTCTCAGCTGAAAAGAAAGGGAGTTGCCTTGACATTAATTTTTGTTCATTCCTTTCAGCTATTCTCTATTCATGTAGATGCTATAAACATCATGGTTCTCAAGGTGGCTACCTCTGAGTCCTTGTGGCACATTCAGATCAGTAGAAGCAGATTTCTTTTGGATAGTGATGGAAAGAGGTAAGGGCTGAGTGCAAGAGGGTCTAGTAGTCTCATTTTTGCCTTGGGTTGCTTCAGGGAAGATGGATATTAGGTCCTCCTCATTGTCAGAGCATCGAGTTCTCATTCTTTGAATCTTGAAGAGTGGTCTTTCTGCTTGCCTTATCCTTTCTAGCCAGCAGAGCTTAATTGGAGGTAAATGGTAAGCAGAGGGGACCAACTGCTCTTCATCTTTTCCTTTTCCTAGGCTAATCTGTGAGGTGAGCTTATCTAAGATCAACAGCAAAGTTCTGAAGAGTGGTCAGCTGGTGAGTATGCAACTGGAATTCCAATACCTCATTTCCTCCTACAGCATGAAGGTACTTATGACCTGTATTCTAGACTCCATGTCTTTGTGGGTTTTCTGTGGACATCTTAGAGACTAATTTTCCCTGTAGGAGGACACCTGCCTAGTGGAACTCTCCCTGGCTCTAGACCTGTGTCTCAAGGTGGGCATCGGCAGTAGACACCTGAAAGCTATCACTGTGGATGTATGGACACTCCATGCTGAACTACATGAGGGCCTCTTCCATAGTCAACTCTTGCGTCAGGGCCCAAGCCTGGTATCCAAGCCTGTTTCTTGTTCAGGTAATCATTGAGCTTCCTGGTTGCATTGTTCTTGGGTTATTTTGGAAGTGGAAAAAGAGTAGTTCCACTACTCATTTGAGTTGTTAGTCACCATGGCCTTTGACACTGAGGATAAAGGAAATAAGGCATTTGTGGTGAGTGAAAGGACTAACATTTAAGTGGGTACCCATCATAAATTAGAGTTGTACTTTGTGTTTTCTATGTTTTCTCACTAAATCCTCAGCCTTTCATGAATAAGGCAACTGAAGCCTAAGATGGTTAATTAGGTAAATTGCCTTTAGATTTTGCAACTAGTCAGTAGTCGAAATGAGATTTAAATTATTTAGTGCTAAAGTCCATATTCTTTCTGTGATACCAACCTGCTCCCATGGTGTTTATGTTTTTTAGAGTCTGGGAAAGGGAGTATATCAGGTACCTGGTTCTATGGTATATTTGCCTTGTGGCTTTGTATGGGCATTTTCCTAGAGTACTTTATTTGGCAGAATTTGGCCAAAAAAGGAGCACTTCTTGGAGAAATTTAGAGTGTTAAAGATTGATGGCTCTTAAGTTATTCATTCATATTCTCAGAGGTGACAGAGAACTTGGCTGAACCAATGCTTCCTGGCCTGTACCTCCTCCAGCAGCTGCCAGACCAGGTGAAGTTGAAGATGGAGAATACAAGTGTGGTCTTGTCCATGAATAGTCAAAAGAGGTAAGGTCTGTTGTGACACAGTGTGAAAAATGATAATGTAAGCTGTATGCTGCTACACATAACTAGTGTAGCAGATGCAGTGATGTTACCTGTAAGGAGAAAGGAAGTAGAATTGGCATTCCATGTCTTTCTGAGCTAGAATCCTCTCTCTGGGCCAGGCACCTGACTGGGACACTGAAGCTGCTGCATTTCCTCTACCACCGTGATGAGGATCAGCTGCCTCTGAGAAGCTTTACTGCACACTCTGATATGGCACAGATGAGCACTGAGCTCCTACTGGAAGGTTCATGAAGGGGGGTACTGGTACTGATAGAACAGGAAGACCAGGCACTCTCTTTGCTCATGTCCTACACAATCTCCTTAACTTAACAGCAGCATTGGAGAGGGAAGGGGAAACATATTGAGAGAAAATAGCCCCAACTCACAGGGTCGGTGACTGCCTGGCCTTCGTTTGACCCTCTCCTAGATTTACTTCTTGCCCTTGCTTTGTATTCCTCTAACCTGTCTTCTGATCTCCTATAGATGGGTTGTTGCTATCCCAGAGTCGCCAGCGCATTGTCTGCCTCAACTCCCTCAAGGCTAGTGTGCAGGTATGATAGCTGTAGTATCAAGAATTCCTTTGCTGGGTCTGATGATGCATATCTATAATCCTAGCACTTGGGAGGCTGAGGCAGGAGGATTGCTGCCAGTGTGAGGCCGGCCTGGGATACAAGGTCAATTAAAGGCCAGCCTGAACTGCATAGTTAAACCAGGTCTCAAAAAGACCAAAAACAAAAAAACAAACAAAAGGCCTGGGTTTGACATCCAACACCAAAAGAAAAAAAAATTGTTCCTTTCTCTCCTCTCTCTCTACAGTGTTAGTAAGTTAATGAAATAAAACTTAAGCCCACAGTTCTAGTTTTCTCATTTTCAGGTGACCACTATTGATCTCTCAGCCTCTCTACTTCTGAACACATGTATCATTCATTATCGGCATCAAGAATTTTCTCACTGGCTGCACATGGTAGCATTGGAGACTCAAGGATCTAGTTCATCTGTCCTTAAGCAAAAGAAAACAAGGTCTGTTTAATCTTTCTTCAGCCACAGTCTTATCAGGTGGATTCTTTTGGTACAAGTGGCGTCTTGTGTTAAATATGTATTTGATTGTTTGCTGCTTTTCTAAATCTTAGTCTCAGAAGCAATTCTGTTTTATGTATTTTCTCCATTAGGTCATACTCCTCGATGTCAGGGAGATGTGTTTATTTTTGTTTTCTTAGTGCCTACCACAGTGCCTTACACAAAATAAATATTTGTTTAACTGAACTTAAATGATAGAGTCTTGTCTGCTTTGGGTTTTAAGATGATAATGCAGGACTGTGGAACATTTTCTCTCTTTGTATAGTACTTCCATTGTATATCACATAAAACCTAATGGTTTGGAGTTGTTATTTTTTGGCTGTATTAGGTTAAATCTTGTGATATGCCAATGTTCACCATGTTGACTATGAAAATGGCAATTTCATGGCATTCATCTTGATGTCTTTCTGAGGTTTCTGCAGATTAACATTTTCAGGATAGACCAACAAGTTTAGTCTAACTTTCTAGTCATAGCTGTTCTTAAGAATTACATCAAAACCAAATTCTTACCCTTATTTTGAGAGCTTCAGCAATCTGCTTCATAGTAGGGATTATTTCTTTATCAGACATTGATGTGTTAGCCAGCTGTGGTGGTGTATGCCTGTAGTTGCAACATCTGGGAGGCTGAGGTAAGAAGACTGCAAGTTTGAACCTAGCATGGGAAACAGTTCCTTAACGAGACCTTGTCTCAAAATAAAAAATAAAAAAGATTTAGGTGCCAGGGATATAGGTCAGTGGCATAAGTACCTACCTGACAAGTACTTATGAGTTCAATTCCTAGTACCAAAAAAAAAAAAAAAAGGATAGGTTTGTAGCTCAGCGTGAAAGCCCTGGGTTCAATCTCCTGTACTGCAACAATAATAAAAACATTGTCTTATCCCTGTGTAGAATCTTCCCTCAAATCCTGGCTCCTATTATCTTCAGCACCTCCATCTCAAATGTCAACGTTTCCATTCAGCTTGGAGATACACCACCTTTTGCCTTGGGATTCAATTCCATCTCTCTGGGTAAGGCTCTGGGATAGAAATGAAATAAAAATTAAAAGGGACCATCAGAGCTGGGTGTGGTGGCACATGCTTATAATCCCAGCACTGGAGAGGCTGAGGCAGGAGGATCGTTGTGAGTTTGATACTAGCCTGGACTACAAAGTGAGCTCAAGGCCAGCCTGAACTGCGAAGAGAGACCCTGTTTTTAGAAGACAAAAAAAAAGGACCATCAGAGCTTAATGGAACTTTTCTTCTTGACCTTTATTCAGATTACCAGCACCTCAGGCCACAAAGCATCCATCAGCGAGGTGTCCTAACTATAGACCACCTCTGCTGGCGTGTGGGCAGTGACTCCCATATTCAACGGGCACCACACCCACCCAATATGCATGTTTGGGGTGAAGCACTTGTCCTGGACTCCTTCACACTACAGGTGAGTGGAGACTGGTGAGTAGGGGCTTTTACAGCTTCCTGTCCTGACATGCTTAAAGCACTGAGCATTTCTTGGCATAAGGAAATCACAAAACTTATCTATATGCTTTTAGTGATCTCCTCTGCTTCTTTTCTAGGGTAGCTACAACCAGCCTCTGGGGCTGTCCAGCACTCAGTCAGATACCCTTTTTCTTGATTGTACTATTCGAGGACTTCAGGTAGAAGCATCAGACACTTGTGCCCAGTGTCTGTCTCGTATCTTATCCTTGATGAATTCACAGTCTGGGAAATCAGCTGTCACTAAGCACTCTTCATATGGGGACGCTGTGACATTACTGTGGAAGGTGGATTTGAAGGTAGAAGACATGAACTTATTCACTCTCTCTTCTTTGGTTGGTAAGTGAGACAGGTAGTCTGTGCTAAAGTGAGTAGTGTATAACAAAACAGATTATGCTTGCTCAGTGTGTTCCTTATCATTTAATGAAGCTGATTATCTGGAATGTTTTTAAATTAGATGCATGAGATGCTGGTAATTTTTGTGTAACTTGGGTTTTTGTCATTGCTTTGTTTGTTTTTTTTCTGGTACTGGGAATTGAACCCAGGTCTTTTGCACTGAGCTACATTTTCAGCTCTCTTTAATTTGAGACAGTCTTGTTAAGTCACTAAAATTTCTCAGACTGGGCTTGAATTTATAATTTTTCTGCCTGGGCCTCCCAGAATACTGTAATTGCACATCATTGCTTGCTCTTTTTTCTTCATCTCCTTTTTGCTTCCTTTCTTCTTTCCCTTCTGCTACCTCCTTTTTGTTTTCTTTTGTTTTATTGGTACCGGGGATCGAACTCACAACTGCATGCTTGCAAGGCAGGTGCTTATGCCGCTGTGCTAAATCCCCGGCCAGTTTTGTTTTGTTTTTGCACCTGAGGCCTCCACGCTGAACATTATAGTTCTCAGTCAGCTCTTTTTTATTTTAAGACAGGGTCTTGTTAAGTTGCTCAAACTTGTAATCCTCCTGCTTCAGCTTCTCAGAGTGCTGAAATTATAGGCATGTTACCATGCCTGGATGTATTGCTATTTCCTTTTTTTTTTGAGACGGGCTCCCTGTGTAGTTCAAGCTGAAATTCACTATGTAGCCCAGAGATCCTTCTGCCTTAGTGTCCAAAGTGCTGGGATTACATGCATGTGCCACCACACTTGGCCTATTGCTGTTTCTTAAGGGCTTATGAAAGGCAGTTTTTAAGCATGACATATAAGAACAAGATTTAGCCTTGATATTTTCAAGAGAATGGGTTGTGTCACTTTTTATTTCCTTGTCTGTTTAGTTCTAGATAGTAAATGATACATTTCTGGGCAATTTGTAGGAGTTAGAGAACTTCTTTGGCTCTACCAGGTTTAAAAAGGGGAAAGGAAAAATTTCCCTAAAAAAATGGAAAATAAACATAGGGAAGCCAGGATAAAGATGACTAAAATAGAGGGAATAAGTAAGAATGGAGAATGATGGAGGAAGTGGTATTTGAGAACAGAACTAATGCTGACATGGTTTCTGGTTGTTAGGTGCTTCCGAGGTACGACTGGACACACTGACAGTCCTGGGTAGTGCTGAGACATCCACTGTGGGGATTCAAGGGTTTGTGCTTGCACTGGTAAAGTCAGTCACAGAGAAGATGCAGCCCTGTTGCAAGGCTCCTGACATTCCTACTCCAGTGCTCCGCCTCTCCATGCTGTCCCTCACTTATCACAGCAGCATCCGCTCTCTAGAGGTAATATGCCTGTGGGAAGGTGGGGCCAGAGAGGTCCCTCTCTCCTCCCTACTTAAAGCCTTTCTCATTCTTTGAAACATCTCATCAGAAAAAAAAATGACACTTGGTGTCCTTTACTTTTTGGGGAGCTTGTTCTGTACATTTCTAGGTTTTTTTAAACTATGGAATTAAAAATGTATGCACAGCCTAGGGTACAAAGTGAGCTCAAGGCCAGCCTGAACTGCATAGCGAGACCAGGTCTCAAAAAGACCCAAAAAAAAAAAAAAAAAAAAAAAATATATATATATATATATATATATATATATATATATGCAAAACTAGAGACACCCAGCTTCTGTAATTATCAGTTCAACTTGTTTTGACCAACTTGTTTAAGTTATACTTGTACTAGTCTCCTCTGTCCCAGGCTCTGGGATTATTGTTATTGTTTTATGGTATTGATAATTGAAACCAGGGAGTGTGAGTTGCATCCTCAGGCCCTTTTTTTTTTTTTTTTTTTTTTTCTTATTTTAAGATAAATTGTCACTAAATTGCCCAAGCTAGCTTTTAACTTGCAGTTGTCCTGTCTCAGCTTGCTGAATAGCTGGTGTTATAGACATGTACCTGGCAAGGCTCTTGGATTACTTTGAAGATGATAGATGTGTAATTTCAATTGTAAATACTTCAGTATGTATCTCTGAAAAATAAGGAGCTTTTAAAAAACAATGATCTAGTTGGGTGTGATGATGTATGCCTATAATTCCAGCACTTGAGAGGCTGAGGCAGAAGGATCACCTTGAGTTTGAGGTGAGTCTAGACTACATAGTGAGTTTAAAGCCAGCCTGAACTACACAGTGAGACTTTGTCTCACCTCCCCTCCCCCTGAAGAATAATATTTTAGACTAGCTATGGTGAAGGCTGAGGCATAGGTAGCTAGTTTGATGCCAGTTTGAGCCACATTGCCAAAACCGTTTCAAAAACAGAAAAAAAAATCTGGTGTCATTTTCCTTTGAGAGCTAGAAGTGATCTCAAGATAGCAAATTTTTTATTTTTATTTTTATGTTGCTTTTTGAGATAAGATCTCACTGTGTAGTTCAAGCTGGCCTTGAACTCACCTGTGTAGCCAAGGCTGGCCTCGAGTTCATGGCAGTCCTCCATTTTCAGCCTTCTGAGTGCTTGGATTACAGGTGTAGGCCACAGTACACAGCAGAAGCAAGTTTTGAGAGGCTTTCCAGTATCTTTCTCATTCAATAGAGGAGTTCCCCCCCCGCCCCCATGGAACCCAGGGCTTTCACATTGAGCCACATCCCCAGCCACCTCCAGTCTTTTTTTTTTTTTTTTTTTTTGACTTTTTGAGACAGTTTCACTAAATGGTTAAATTGTCCAGGCTGGTCTGCATGTTTTTGTTTTGTTTTGTTTTATTTGAGACAAGGTATTGCTATGTAGTCCAGGCTGGTCTTGAACTCACTATGTAGTCCAGGCTTGTGGCAGTCTGCTTTTCCTTGGTCTCCCGAATGCTGGGATTACAGGTGTGCCCTATGATATCCAGTTATGTCCAGGCTGGTCTTGAGCTTGTGATCCTTCTGCTTCAGTCTTCCAGAATGTTAGCATTATGGGCATGTACCTCCAGGGGTGCTTGAGACAAACAAGTTTTGAGAGGCTTTATAGTGCATTTCTCCTTTGGTTGTGATGTATAGGATGCTCTGTTTTTTCAGACTTCACATTTCTTTGGAAACTAAAGAGATTCTTTCAGAAACTGGAACTTGAGAGACTATTTCTGTCCTAGAATTTTAATTTTTTCTATGCACTTAGATGCTCAGAACTGACTTTGTTTTTAAAGATGACAAAGACTTTACTCCCTTTTTTGAGACCATAAGTCAATTGCTCTGTTGTAATGAATACTTTTTATAGTAACTTTTAAGAATTAAGATGTAATCAGTTCATGAAGCACTTCAAATTGCAGTGGTTATTAGAGTGTTAATAAAATGGCAACTCATGAGTAGAAACATGAAACCAATAGATTTATTGAGTACCTGCAGTGTATAGTGAATGTACTATAATAGGTACTTAAAAACTAAAACACATGGCCCCTATTCTGAGGTAATTTACAATCCAAATGGGGAGATTGTAAAGGATAAGTGCTAGTAAATGTAAGATAAGTCACAACTGGTAACTTAGCATATTAATATTAAGAGGAACAAAGGAAGGCAGTAATTATTGTTGTTATTCAGGAAAGACTTCCTGGTAGAGCTAGTTCTTGAGTAATCCCTGCCATCTCTGCTATTCTGAGATATAGTGACTGACACATCCTTTTCTCTTCTGTAAAGGTTCAGTGTGGTTCAGGGCTGACCTTACTCTGGAGCCCACCTGATCATATGTATCTGTACCAGCATGTCCTGGCCATCCTGCAGTGCCGAGACCTACTGAGAGCCACTGTGTTTTCTGAGACTGTTCCATCCCTTGCACTAGAGACTCCAGGGACCTCTCCTGACACAGAACATCTCCCTGAGCTGTCTCCACCAAGGCGGCTGCTAAACCTGACACTGGAGGTGAGCACAGCCAAACTGACCGCCTTTGTAGCTGCGGACAAGTTCATTACCCTGGCTGCAGAGAGTGTGTCACTGAATCGGCATGGAGGTTCATTGCAGGCTTACTGCCCAGAACTGGCTGCTGGCTTTGATGGCAATAACATCTTCAACTTCAAGGAGGTGGAGGTACAGCTGCTTGCTGAGCTGGAGGAGATGATTCTCCACCGGAACCCCTTTCCTGCACTACAGACCCTCCGGAACCGTGTTTGGCTTCTCTCCCTTGGCTCAGTCTCAGTGGAGTTCCCTTACCAGTATGACTTCTCTCGAACTCTAGATGAAGCTGTGGGCGTTCAAAAATGGCTGAAGGGGCTGCATCGAGGGACTCAAGTTTGGGCCTCTCCAAGCCCTGCCCCACTCCCACCTGATTTGCTCTTGAAGGTTCAACACTTCTCATGGGTTTTTCTGGATGACATTTTTGAAGTGAAACTTCACGATAACTATGAATTGATGAAGGATGAAAGTAAGGAGAGTGCAAAAAGGCTGCAACTGCTAGATGCCAAAGTGGCTGCCCTTCGGAAACAGCATGGGGAGTTATTGCCAGCCCGAAAGATTGAGGAACTCTATGCCTCTTTGGAACGCAAAAACATAGAGATCTACATCCAGCGCTCTCGTCGTCTCTATGGCAACACACCCATGCGCAGGGCATTGCTCACATGGAGCCTGGCAGGGCTAGAGCTAGTGGCTCTGGCAGATTCCTCCTTCCATGGGCCTGAACGTGTGATAGAGCAGGTTCGAGAGCTTGATCCTAACAGCCCTTTTCCTGCTGAAGGAATAGATCTTGTCATTCAGTGGTGTCGCATGCTCAAGTGCAATGTTAAGACCTTTCTAGGTAAGTAGTGCTTCTGTGTTTGTGGTGTTAGCTGTCTGAGCTCTAGGAACCTGAGTGGTTATAGAGGAACTAGGTTATTTTGGGAACTGTGGCTGTTTTTGAATGGGTGGAATGAGAGCGGTAGACTTCCCCTCCTTTTCTTTGTTCCTGAATTTCACCCTGAAACTGCTTGACTGACATAGACAACTAGCATAGTCATCTCTGAGGTTTTTGTGGTTCTTGGATCTCAGTGCCATGCCTCTCTCCTCCTCTAGGATCTCTGTGACCTTTCTAAGTTTTGCTCCTTACCAGTTACTGGGCCTTAATTACTCAGTTGAATTTGTAAATACACATGGCTAACAGAAGTGGCAAGGGGGAAAAAAATGCCTGGGAGTGCTAAGACAGCCTCTTGAACAGTTATGTGTATGTTCCCTATAACAGTTCGGATCAGAGACTACCCAAGGTACTTGTTTGAGATCCGTGACTGGAGGTTGATGGGTCGACTTGTGGGCACGGAGCAGAGTGGTCAGCCTTGCTCTCGTAGACGTCAAATATTGAACTTGGGACTTCCATGGGGTAATGTGGCAGTAGAAAGGAACATGCCTCCACTGAAGTTCTACCATGACTTTCACTGTGAGTAGAGGGCATTTGGTTTTGCTGAGGGATATTTGCAGTGGCTGGGGTGGAAGATAAGCTGAGGCACTTTTGGAATGAAGGCAGAAGAGCAGGTGACATTCTGTTACAAGCTATGTCATACAAGTTTATTCCTTTATGCCAGCGGAAATCTTCCAGTACACGGTGGTATGGGGTCCATGCTGGGATCCAGCCTGGACATTGATTGGCCAGTGTGTGGACCTATTGACCAAGCCCTCAGCGGACCCCAGCCCACCCTTGCCCTGGTGGGACAAGAGTCGTCTTCTGTTCCACGGGGACTGGCACATGGACATTGAACAGGCGAATCTGCACCAACTGGCTACTGAGGTGAAGGGTCCCTTGGAGTCCTTTTCCTGTTAGAGGGTATGGTTGGGGCCTGTACAGCAGGTGTGGGTATGAGAGTGGTTCTCTTATGCATATCTCTCAAGTTCTTGGGATGGTTATAGGATCCATACAATACAACTGAAAATATGCACTGGGAATGGAGCCACCTTTCTTTTCACTGGAAACCTGGTCAGTTTGTGTTCAGAGGTGACTTGGATATCAATGTGAGAACAGCCTCTAAGTGAGTGGCATGAAGGGTGAGGGTCTCGGGGTGGAGGGAGAAGGGAAGAACCAAGGGGGGAGGCAGGTGACCAGGTCACTGAGGGTTGGGGCTCCGTTGTGAGGCAGGTATGACGACTGCTGCTTCCTTCACCTGCCTGACCTCTGCATGACACTGGACCTGCAGTGGCTGTGCCATGGGAACCCCCATGACCACCATAGTGTCACTCTGAGGGCCCCAGAGTTCCTGCCTGAGGTACCCTTGGGCCAGCTCCATGACTCCTACCGGGCCTTCCGCTCTGAGAACCTCAATCTCTCCATCAAGATGGATCTGACTCGACCCAGCGGGAGTGAGACTTGGGTCTGGGGCAGTGGAGAGGGAGGGCTTGGAGGATGGGCTTTTTCCCTGAGGACTTCAACTTAAAGGAAAAGAGAAGATAGAAGGGCAGGGGAAGAATATGGATCAGGAAATTTTTAAGAGGAGAGAGGTTTGTGTCTCTGTAGACCACTATAGCCATACCATAAATTGGCAAGGCATGGTGGCGCACAACTGTAATCCCTTCACTCAGGAGGCTGAGGCAGGAGGATTGCTTTGAGTTTGAGGCCAACCTGGGCTATGTAACAAAACCCTGTCTCAAAAAGACAAAACAAAACAAAAACAGTACCATAAATTGGATGGCTTATAAGTAACAAACATTTATTTCTCATAGTTTTGGAGGCTAAGAAGTTTAAAATCAGGATACTGCCATTTTCTTTTTTTTTTTTTGTACTGGGAGTCAAACTCAGGACCTTGTACTTGCCAGGCAGGTGCTTATGCTGCTAAGTTATATCCCTGGTCTGGGATACTGGCATCTTCACTGTTTCTGGAGGACCTATTTCTTATAGATGGTACCTTCGTGCCTCATGGTGGAAAGAGCTAGTGATTTCTATTTATAAGGGCATTAATCCCACTCATGAGGGCTCTGACCTCATGATCTAATCACCTCCTAGAAGCTCATTTCTTTTCTACCTTAGAGTGTAGAATTTCAGCAAAAGAATTTGGGGAGGACATACAGCATAGGTGAAAACAAAGAGTTGGAAAGAAGAGAATTCTAGGGATGCTGAATATGAGGTTGGGTGCTGTTTGGTTTTTAAACTTCTAAAAGTTGAAGCTAGGGAAGGGATTTAGCCACACCTCTGTGTTTCAACAGTAGCTAAGATATGTCTATCCTTTCCTTTGCAGCAGTATCCCAGCCCCGAATTCTGCTATATAGTAGTACCCTGCGCTGGATGCAAAACTTCTGGGCAACGTGGACTAGTGTCACAAGGCCTATCTGCAGAGGAAAGCTCTTCAATAACCTGAAACCCAGCAAGAAGAAGCTTGGCCAGCACTATAAGCAGCTTTCCTATACTGCACTTTTTCCCCAGCTGCAGGTAAGGCTCTGACAACTTCTGATCCCCTTCCCCTTCTCTCTGTCTGTCTGTCTGTCTGTCTTTCTTTCTCACATTGGATCTCAAATCATCCCCTTTGTTTAGTCTGATGCTTTGCTGTTGCCAGGTGCATTACTGGGCTTCATTTGCCCAGCAACGGGGCATCCAGATTGAGTGTAGTCAGGGTCACGTCTTCACTCTGGGAACTCAGCGGCTTATACCTCAAGGTAAGATCAAAGACTATCTTCATTTCTTCTAGCCTGTTCCTTGTCCATTTCTCCTCTCAGTTTCATTGCCCTCTTAATTACTTAAATCATCCTTCTGAACTATTTGTCTGAGCTCTATATGCCTCCTTTTCTTAGCGGGCACAGTGATGCGGCGCCTCATCTCTGAGTGGAGTGTGACCCAGATGGTTAGTGATTTAAGTCAGGTGACTGTTCACTTGATGGCCTCGCCTACAGAAGAGAATGCTGATCACTGCCTTGATCCCTTGGTAACAAAGACCCACTTGATGAGCCTGTCTTCCCTCACCTATCAACGGCATAGTAATCGCACAGCTGAGGAGGTACTACCTGACATAATCTATTACCTTAGTTACATTAGTAGATATCTCAGTCTGCCAGGTGTGGTGGTACACGCCTGTAATACTGCTTGAGCTCCATTAATAAAATACTGTATACCACATATGGTTTAAACAGTAGAAATTTATTTGTTGAAGTTTTGGAGGCTGATAAGTCTAAGATCAGGGTGGCAGCAGGGTCAAATTCTGATGAAGACTGTCTTTCTGGTTTGTGGATGGCTACCTTCTCTCTGTGTCCTCAGATGGGGGAGGGAGAGGAAGGAAAGAAGAGAAGATTCGCTCAGGTGTGTGATGTGTATGTGAAAGTGCCTTGTTGTTTCTAATAAGAACACTAACCTTTGTCATGAGGAGTCCACCCTTGTGACCTTATCTAAATCTAATTATAGCACCTCCCATTTCCAAATACACATTGAGATTTAGATCTTCAGCATACAAATTTGGAGAGCACCTAATTCAGGCCATAGAAGTAGAGTTTAAGCTAAGTTCCTGGCAAGGTTCCTAGCTATATGGCTAGCATATGTGTCATTTATAATATACTGTTAGAAGCCAGGTGTGGTGGTACACGCCTGTAATCCCAGCATTTGGAAGACTGAGGCAGGAGGATTGTGGCAAGTTTGAGATAAGCCTGAGCTACCAAGTGAACTCAAGGCCAGCCTGAATTGCATAGTGAGACTCTGTCTCAAAAAGACAGAAAACCCACAAAAAACCAAAAACTCTTAGTTTAATTGCTTTAATATCCCTTCCACCCCGAACTATATACCTAGCCCTTTTTATTTTTAAAGGTTGAGACAGGGCCTTGCCAAGTTGCTAAGTTTCCCAGGCTTAGCTTGAGTTTGTAGTCTTCTACCTTAGATTGTAAGAATTGCTAAGATTACAGATATGTACCACCACATCCAACTTCTTACCATCTTTTAGAACATTTGTTTTCTCCCTTCTAAAGCAGTCTGTTGTCCAGAAACCAGTGTAAAAATTTGTTACTAGCACCAAATTTGGTGCAGACTTTTTTCCCCAATAAGGGAAGAATTTTAAGTTGAAATTCCTGAGTCATTTAAAATACATTAGAGCTGGACATGGTGGTGCATCCCTGTAATCCAAGCACTCTGAAAGGTTAAGGTTAAGGCAGAGGATCTCAAGGTTGAGCACAGTCTAGACAACTTAGTGGGGCCCTGTTTTAAAATAAAAAAGGTCTGGGGATATAGCTTGCAAAGGCCTTGGAGTAAATCCCTGGTACTACAAAAAAAAAAAAAGTAAATAAATAAAATAATATGTTAGGTATCACTAGAATGTAATATGCAAAGTAAAACCACTTAGTTTTTCTTTCTCCAGAGTTTTCCCCTCTGAAGGGATTTTTTTGTTCCTTTCACATTTGTGGGTTAGAAATAGTGAGAGAATGTTCATTCTACACTGAGGTCCTTTTCCTGTTTCTTAGGAGCTCTCTACTCGAGATGGGGATCCTGCCTTTCATACCCACCAACTGTTTTTGGTAGATTTACGCATTTCCTGGACAACCACCAACCGGGACATTGCCTTTGGTTTATATGATGGCTACAAAAAGGCAGCTGTACTCAAACGTAATCTTTCTACTGAAGCCCTGAAGGGTTTAAAGATTGACCCCCAGATGTCAACCAAAAAGCCAAAGCGGGGTATCCCAAAGAGTATCCTAGCCTCACCTCATGTTGACACTCCTAGCCTCAGTGGACAACCTGATAAGGGGTCATCAGGAGGTAGGTTGGGGCAGACAAAACTCTGTATAAGCTTTAGGTTTACGATGTTGATAAGGGCTTGGACAAAGGTTTAAGAAGGACTGTATAATGGTGAAATTTAGTGTTCCATATCAGGCCACTTTAGCCTTATATACTAAGGATGTGAAGGCATCAAAGGGTCAGATCTGATGGTCCTAGGAGGATTAGAATGAGTAGCAGGGCCAAAACAGGATGTATGAAAGAAAGAAATAAATGATTAAGAGAATTCTTTCCCTCCCTCTTTGTTGTTGTGTGCTCGGAATTGAATTTAAGGCCTTGTGCATATTACATAAATTCTGTCTCTGATTAAGCTAAGATTGATTCATTCACTGAATTATGCATTCATAGATTCATTTTAACTTTATTAGAGGTTAATAATATGTCAGACAGGACCATTGACTGTCTTGGAGATGTAGACATTAGAAACTCAGAAACTAATTGGTGATGAGACATAATAAATTCATTGTGGAAATGCTTTGTAAGATAGTTCAAGAGAGGGCAGGGGATTTAGCTCAGTGGCATAAGTGCCTGCCTGACAAGTGTGAGGTAATGAGTTAGATCCCTGGTTAAAAAAAAAACAGTATTCAAGAGAAAAAAAAAGGTTGGGTGGTGGTGCATGCTGTAATCCTAGCACTGAGTTTGAGGCCAACCTGGACTATATAACAAGACCCTCAGAGAGAAAAAAAGTGCTCAAGGGAGCCAGGCATGGTAGGGAGGCTAAGGCGGGATCACAAGTTCAAGCCTAGCCAGGCAGCTTAGTGACATTGTAAAACCTTGCCTCAAATAAAAAGTAAAAGAACTGGGTCTGTAGTTCAGTGTGAAGGTGTTATGTTCAATTGCTAAAAAGAAAAGGTCAAGAGTACTAAAACCCCATAGAAAATAGTATAAATCAGTGTTAGGGGGTCTAGAAAGGCTTCACAGAGAATGTGGTAATAGAGAGAAGGCATAAAAAATATAGAGGAATGCAAGTTTCTAGTGAGTTTGAGAAGGTCGTGCAAAGTGATTAGTCCCACGTAAAAGGAATGAAAGAATATGGTAGCTGTTTCCAACTGAAATGAAGGAAAGAAGGAAGGAAGGAAGGTAGGAAGGTAATCAGGGGAGGGTTTGTAGACATTTGAACTGTACCTTGAAGGCTTAGTTTGGTTTGAACATGTAAAAATGGGGAGGAAGGGCAAGCAACACAGAGGAAATAACCTTTTTTTTTTTTTTAATTTTAAAAAAATTTTAATTTAGCCAGGTGTGGTGGCTCACGCCTGTAATCCCAGCACTCTTGGGAGGCTGAGACAGGAGGATCGTTGCAGGTTTGAGACCAGCCTGGGCTACAAAGTGAGCTCAAGGCCAACCTGAACACACAGGGAAACCCTGTCTCAAAAAGACAAAAAAAAAAAAAAAAATTTTTTTTTAAAATTTTTTATTTTTTAATATTTTTATTTTTTTGAATAATGGAGTTGGGAAAGCTCAGTATGTTCAAAGGAGAGTGAAAACTTGGATTTAGTTGAAAATAACAAAAGGATGGAGCGAGGAAAGGAAAGATGGAGATAGGATGGAGGAGGATCGTCACAGACTTACAGGGCTAAAAAGCTTTTGATCTTTACTCAGTAGGGAATGGTGAAATGCTGAATTCAGGTTTTGCATAGGGTTGCGTCATGATTAGAATTACTTTTAGGAAAATAAATCTGGCAGAATATAGGAGCACTGGAGAGGAAGAAACTGAAGGTAGGGAGTCAAATTAAGAAACTATTATGGGGTCTTAACAAGAGGTAGTACTGCGGCATAAGCCCCTGCCTAGCAAGCGTGAGGTCATGAGTTCAATTCCTGGTACCAAAAAAAAAAAACGAGGTAATACAGAGGTAATACTAGAGGTAGAACTAGGTAGACAGTAGCAGGAAAGGTGACAGGTTGAATAGAAACATTATTTTGCCTATAGGAGATGAAATAGAGCCATCGGCTAGATACAGATTTGGGGATATTGCAGGATTGAGTTCAGATTTGAACATGGTGAAATACATGTTTCAGCATAGAGTTGGGGGTTTAAGCCAAACATAATAATCATTTCCTGTGTGGAGGGTACTCTGCAAAAAACATTTTTATGTATTATTTCATTCAATTTTCACCAAAACCTTAGAGATAGTATTAATTTACAGACAATCTCAATCTGTAGTTGAGATCTACAGATATTAAAAGTTATAGTTGAGTATGTGGTAGACATAAAATCTAAAACACAAGCAGACTAGTCTATTGCAGACTCTCTGGTCTTTAAGAAAAAAAGAAGAGAAAGAGTTGGGGGAAAGGAAGCAAAAGAAAAAACATGCCAAATAGAGATTTTAGGAAAGACCAAAATGTGGGAGAATGAAGAAGGTCTAGAGATACAATCATAGAAAGCGGCAAAGGTAGATCACAGTGGCATTGATAACAGTGAAATGGTCTCAAGTGGAAAGGAGTAGTCATAGACAAGAAGCATGTAAAATAATATGAAATGAGAAATAAGAACAAAATGGTGGTGATAGTGAATCCTAGAGAGGCCTGAGGTGCCTGAGAAAAAATGCCATCACTTACCTTAGAAAAGTTGCTGTTGGGAATCTGTTACTTCACTAACATGAAAATAATGAAGTGCCAACCCTTATTTTACCCTCAGGAGTCAAAGGTAGGGTGGACTGGGCTGGAGTAGAGTTCCAGGATGGGGAGTATGTATCCTAATTCTTTTGTAACTAGAATAGCTGATTTGACTCTGGATATGTTCTTTCCCTTTGAGATAGTGACCTTTTCCCACTTCCTATTACTTTGCCATTGCTAGGTGCTTACATGTTGCAGAAGCTGATTGAAGAGACAGATAGGTTTGTGGTGTTCACAGAAGAGGAATCAGGTATGAGTGACCAATTGTGTGGCATTGCTGCCTGCCAGACGGATGACATATACAACCGAAACTGCCTTATTGAGTTGGTCAACTGCCAGGTACTTTTTCTTTGATAGAGAACCCCAACATTGAGCTAGATCATAATCATATTGTTCATCTTCCTTTACCTCTATATAAGAATGGGTGGGTAGAGCAAAAATTTTCCACTTTGAGCAGATAGCATGAACAATCACTTCCATGTCTAAAAACCATGGAAGTAAAGTTACCTCAGCCAGAATTAGACTCAGCTGCAGTGGTTGATATAGTCTTAATAGCCTTCTCACCTTCCTTGGTGGCTTAACTGCTTATGTGTCTGGCATAGATGGTTCTTCGTGGAGCAGAGACAGAAGGCTGTGTCATTGTGTCAGCTGCCAAAGCCCAACTTCTGCAGTGCCAACACCATCCAGCCTGGTATGGTGACACTCTGAAGCAAAAAACATCTTGGACTTGCCTGCTGGATGGCATGCAGTACTTTGCAACTACTGAAAGCAGCCCTGCTGAGCAGGATGGCCGGCAGCTCTGGCTAGAGGTTAGTTAGCAGGACTGGAAAGTTCCATTATATCCCAGTTTTTGATGGTTATCCCCATCCACTAGGATAGGAGGGAAAATCTTAATGGTACGTATTGTTTAACAGAATGATAAGACAGACAATACCTAAAATGTGGGCAATCTCTGGTCTATAAGCATATATTATAGTAATTTTTGGGGGGGGGTACCGAGGATGGAACTCATGACCTCACGCTTACGAGATAGGTGTAGTACTTATTTTTAATGTCATGGTATTCTGTTCATTGAACTTCCAGCTCTAGAGTAAAATTAAATTTTGGAGCTTTTTTATTCTTCAGGGTATTGATCCCTGTTAAGGGTTATCACTAGCCAATAGGCAGCCAAGAAAGTTGCCTGTATATCTGAGTTTTCATTTTCTAGTACTATCTCCCAGTACTGAAGATTGAACTGAGTGGCACTCTAGTAGTCTTGGGGTGTTTTTTTGGTTTCTCTGGCCACAGGATCTCACTGAGTGGCACTCTAGTAGTCTTGGGGTGTTTTTTTGGTTTCTCTGGCCACAGGATCTCACTATGTAGTGCCGGCTGGTCTTGAACTTACAGCCATCCTCCTGCCTTAGCCTCCTGAGTGCTGGGATTACAAGCATGTGCCACCATGGCCCGCAGTACTCTGTTTTTCATCCATAAAATGATTTTGAACAGTTCATTTTAGGTGTATATAATGATCACATTCATCATAGGAAATTTATACCTGTACATGTTACACTTGATTTTTTTTCCCATTTCCCAACCTTCCCTTCATTCCCTCTTCTCATTTACAAAAGCTTTGTTTCCATTTTTTCCTTCTTTTCTTATTTTTTACCTTCCTCTCTCCTACTCCTTTCCTTTGTTTCCCTTCCATTTGAATATTTTCTTCCTGTTTCACAATACCTGTTAAATACTTTGGTCCGTATTTACACTTTTGGTTTCTCACACCAGAGAAACAATGCAGTATTTACATGTGTCCATTTTATTTCACTTAAGAGTATGGTCTCAAGGTGAATCCATCTACTTAGGAATATCTCAAGCTTGTCCTTATTAATGGCAGAATAATACTCTATTGTATAAAACAATCACGTCATCTTTATCCATTTACTAGTTGATAGGCATTTGGGCTGTTTCCAAGGTTTGGCTGTTACAAACTGTGGTGGTATAATATGAGTATGTATATATCTCTGTGGTATGATGCTTTTACTTTCAGTAAAATACCAAGAAGGGGAATAGCTGAGTCAAATGGAACCTTTAGACCAAGTTTTTTGAGGCATTTCCACACTGATTGCACCAGTCTACACTCATACCAACTGGAGAATTGTTTCTTTTTCCCCATATTCCCTGCAGCATTTGTTATTGGTTAATTTCTTGATAACAGCCGTGTTCTTTCTGGGGTGAAATAGAATCTTAATGTTGTTTTAATTTGTATCTCTTGAATGAAAATGGTGTTGAACATTTTTTTATATATTTATTTGCCATTTCTACTTTTGAGAAGTGTCTATTCATTTGAGATGCTCATTTTTGGATTGGGTCCTTAAATTTGGGATAGATCTGATATTTTTTCAGGTTCTTTATAAATTCTAGATTGTAGTCCTCTGAGGAAGGCTGGCAAAACTTTTCCCACAGTGCGGGTTATATATTCATTCTTTTGGTGGTTTTTCTCTTTTTTGAGGGGGAGTTGGTGGGTTTTTCTTGCTGTGCAAAAACTTTTTAACATGATGAGATCCCAGTTGTTGATTCTTTGCAGTAGTTTCTATGCAGTCAGGGTTTTGTTTAGAGAATCTCTGCCTACATCAATGTCTTCAAGTGTTCTACTTTGTTTTCTAGCAGACTTAGTATTTCTGTTTGAATATGTAGACCTTTGATTCATTTTGATTTTGGTTTAGTGTATGGTGTAAGATAATGAGTCTAATTTTAATCTTTGATGTGTGAAAAGCCAGTTTTTCCAGCACAGATAATTAAAGAGGCTATCTTTATTCTAGCGAATGTGTTTGACAACTTTGTCAAAGATAAGGTGGCTTAACTATGTCTGGAATTGTTCTTGCATCTGCTAATTTGTTCCATTGATCCTCAGGTCTTTTTTTTTTTTAAACGAGCACCATGCTGTATTTAATTATGGTAGCTTTTTAGTATAATTTCAAGTATAATTGTGATGCTCCCTGCCTTGCCTTTGTTGCCCAGAATTGGATTTGCTATTCTAGGTCTCTTCTGGTTCCAAATGAATTTTAGAATTGTTTTCTCTAGTTCTGTGGGATTTTGATTGGGATTACATTAAATCTGTATAACAGTTTTGGGAGCATGGCCATTTTTACTATATTGATTTTTCCTACCTAAGAGCAAGGGAGTATCTCTTTTCTTTTCTTTTCTTTTCTTTTCTTTTCTTTTCTTTTCTTTTCTTTTCTTTCTTTCTTTTTTTTTGTAGAATAGGGAAAAAGGAGAGGGTAGGTAGGTGACTTTTGGGTTGTTTCACCTCATTGCACCCTGGGTTTGCTTTTGGTGAGCTAGATGTCTGTGATTGCATCTTGTTTAAATGTCCTCTCATTTTCTATTTTATTTTTATTGTATTTGATTTGATTTTAGTTAATTCCTGGGTTGGAGCTTGTAAATTGCCTATGATGAGTAGCTTTATTGTTAAAATTATTTAGAACCCTTAGGTAATGACCACTTCTCAGCGATGTCTTCCAGATATAGCTGTCTTTTGAGTTTTGAGAGTGTTGTAAGAGCCTACATCTTCAACTTATTGGGAATGAGAATTTGCTGTTTACTTAGTACAGGCTCTGTTTTGTTCTTTCTCTTTCTCTTTCTCTTTCTCTTTCTCTCTTTCTTTCTTTCTTTCTTTCTTTCTTTCTTTCTTTCTTTCTTTCTTTCTTTCTTTTTTGAGATAGGGTCTTGCTATGCAGTTTAGGCTGGGCTTGAGCTCACTTTGTAGCCCAGGCTCCTCTCAAATTTGCAATGATCCTCTGCCTCAGCCTCCTGAGTGCTAGGATTACAGGCATGTGCCACCAGACTTGGCTAAGCCCCTGGTTCTTTGGCACTGGCCTGTAGTATTTTTTGTGACCCTTAGACAGTGTTAGTCTTGGTACACCAGAAAGAACAACTGTTTTAGAACAGTTGTGTCACTTTGGCTAAAGTGATATAATCAGCAACAACAATAGCATCAAAAACAGCCTAGAAAATGACAAACTGAGGTTACTATTCATTTGCCACCTTTAAATGTATGAACTAGATTAGTGGTTATGTTACAAAATCTAAAACAAACCAGAAAATTGTGTGCAGTAAATAAGCCTTCAGTATGCCAATTTTACCATCATTTGAGAAAATTTAAAAGGAGTTAGAGGGGAAAAAATAGAGAAATAGAAGAAAAGGAAAAGATTAGAAGCAAGCTAGAGGGCAGAGGAAGGATCATGCAAACTGGAAACTGGTGCAGAAGACAGGAGGGAAAGAGAAGAAATAAATTAAAAAAAAATCCAGAACCATCACAAAACTAAAAACCAAATAAATAAAACCAAGGAGAGAGAAAGGAAAATAAGAAAGGAAGAAAAAAAAAATCCATGTTGGTTAAGGCCAGCAAGCCAGCAATAGCTGTATGGTGGAGTAAATAATCCTAATGAGCTTGCACCTTTATTTCTCCTAACAGTGAAGCTAGAACCAGACCCATTCAGTTTGCAGCAGTCCAGCCAGACTTCTAGGGGCTGCTGGGGGCCGCTAGGTGAAGTCAGCAATTGTTATGAGTTCAGACTCATCCCTTTCCAAAATGGCTCCCAGCCAATCACCCTCTCTCAAGGGAGGCCTGATCTGGCATCACTTAGCACCAACTACTGCTGTTTTCTGTATCCGCTGCTCTGTTCCACTTGTGCATCTCTCCTCTGATGTTGCCAGCAGTCACTGTGTGTCTTTAGGTCTGAACTGCCCCTCCCATGCTGGGAGTCCCAGTTCAGGAAAAAGGTACCACCTACCATCTCCTCCTTTATTGAAGTTTCTCTTTGGAAGTTTCTCTCTTTGCTCTCCCTGTGAGTTTCAGTTCACACTTCAGATCCTTCCTGGGTCTAGTGGATCTATTTTCCTTCTCTTCCTCATGTTACTGTATCCCAGTGTCTGGACACCCAAGTCTTTGAGAGGCTCTTTCTCTGCTGCTTATCACTCTACCATCTTACCAGAAGTTCTTTTTTTACTTTTATTTTCATTTTTTTGAGACACGGTATTGCTAAATTATCCAGGCTGATCTCAACTTGCTGTCCTTCTGCCTTAGCTTCCCCAGTAGCTGGGGTTGCAAGTGTGCATTAGCATGCCTGGCTGAGTCCTACAAGTTTTTATATAAGGGACAGGGTCTCCTTATATAGTTTAGGCTGGCCTCGAACTCACTATGTGTAACCCAAACTGTCCTTGAACTCCCAGCAGTCCTCCTGCTTTAGCTTCCCAAGTGCTGGGATTGCAAGCATATCATACCATGCCCAACTGAGTATGAGTTTTTTTTTTTTTTTTTTTTTTTTGCAGTAGGGATTGAACTCAGGGTCTTGTGCTTGTGCTCTACTACTGAGCTAAATCCCCAGTCCTGAGTCTGAGATGTTTTCTGTTTTTGTTTCTTAAGACAGGATCTTGCTATGCAGCACAGGGTGGTCTTGTACTCACTGTGTAGCCCAGGCTGGCCTTGAATTTGTGGTGATCCTCTTGCCTCAGTCTCTTGGGTGCTGAGATTACAGGCGTGGTTATATGACTTCTAATGACAACTTTGCCATTATATAAACTCATAAACTCTTTGGGCAAGTCACATTTATTTGTGAACTGGAATTAACAGCCTCAGTAGATCTGGCATTTTCTGGGTTTCTGCTGCTTTTAGGCATGCCAGCTTTTACAGCTTTTTCTTAGGCTGTGTTACTAGCATTAGAATGAAATACCCACTTGTGGGAAGGACTATGATCTTTGCATTCCCCATAAGAGTTTTTTGTGACTTGGCTGAGGTGCCATCTTGAAACCTTGATTTTACTACCTTTGGTCTTCCCATGTCACTTTTATTTTTTGAGACAGGGTTTCACTATGTAGTTCAGGCTGCCTTCAACTCACTGTGTAACCCAAGCTGGCTTCAAACTCTGGGATTACAGGTGTGAACCACCATGCCCACCTTCCCCTGCCCCCTCTGAGAACAGGGTCTCACTATGTTATGCAGACTGACCTTGAACACACTATGTAACTCAGGCTGCACTCAAACTCACAGCAGTCCTTCTTCAGCCTGAGTAATGGAGTTACAGGTGTGCCACTACACCTGGCTCTTCTTGTCTTTTGAGACAAGTCTCACCATGTATGTAGTTCAGGCTGGCCTTGAACTATGTAGCCTTGAGCCCACAGTGATCCTCTTGCCTCAGCCTCTTGAGCACTAGAAAAGTCATTCAAAAATATTTTTTGTCCCCAATATGATATGATTTTAACCGAGCTCATTAGTTTTCTGGCTCCAGATCTGTGGGCCTGGAAAAATAGCATG
This sequence comes from Hydrochoerus hydrochaeris, assembly GCA_004027455.1. NCBI lineage: Eukaryota > Metazoa > Chordata > Mammalia > Rodentia > Hydrochaeridae > Hydrochoerus > Hydrochoerus hydrochaeris. Next base: position 463,137 of record PVLA01000236.1, read on the forward strand.
TAATTCAATTGAGTTGGAGAATTTAGGTGACTTGGGGCAAAAAAGAGAACTATATGGGATTCTCTATCCTGGATTCAAGATATTCAAGATGGTAGAGGTCTAGGTACTGACTGTAGTCATGTGTTGCTTAACAGTGTGATATGTTCCAAGAAACATGTTGTTAGACAATTTCATCATTGCATAAACATCAAGACAAACCAAGACAGCTCTGACATCATTGTGTGTTATCAGAGCTGTGATTGAGTGCTTATATTTCTGTCTTCAGGTGAAGAATATTGAGGAACACCGGCAGCGTAGTCTGGACTCTGTGCAGGAGCTGATGGAGAGTGGGCAGGCGGTGGGAGGCATGGTTACCACCACCACAGGTCAGCTGTCCCCTTTCTCCTCACAATATGGAGCAGATGTGCATACCAGAGAGGCCTCATTTACTTACTATTCTTTGTGCTTTTTTTTTTAGTGCTGGGGATCAAACCCAGGACTTTGTACTTGCTCAGCATTCTACCCTAATGCTACTTATCTATTCTTAACATAAATATATACTGAGTAGGACCATTCTGTGCAAAAGCTGGGTTGAAAGCATTATTTTTGGAGTTCTCCAGGCATCATACTGGGAAGCTCTCACTGTACCTTTATTGAGAATGTCTTTCTGTTATCTTTCCCATCTCTTTTCAGATTGGAACCAGCCAGCTGAGGACCAGCAAGCCCAGCAAGTTCAGCGGATCATTTCACGTTGTAGTTGCCGAATGTATTATATCAGTTACAGCCATGATGTTGATCCTGAACTTGCAACTCAAATTAAGCCACCTGAGGTTCATGAGAACCAGGAAAAGGAAGATCTCCTAAAGAAGCAAGAAGGTATTCAGGCTTAAATGGCTTTTAGGACAGGGTTAGAGGACTTGTAAAAGGAGATATTTCCTTAGTGGTTTTGAGACGAGAGTTATTAGAAGTTGTGTTTTGCATGAGCACTGAAACCAGTGTGGTTTACATTTTCTAAATTTTGCTATAAGAGCAGTTTATACTCTTGGAGGAAAGTGGGAATAATGGGTATCGGGTATAAAACAAGAAAATATTTCTATCCATGAACATCTCTTACCTCCTTTCTATGGGACTAACAGGAGTGTTTCCAAATGTAGGTTAAGAGGTGGAGTACATATTTATAAGAAACTTGAGGACTTATTTAGGTACTGATAATTACTAGGGGCTGTTGATACCTTCACTCTCATCCACCATGAACTGGAAATTTCGACCAACCCAGCTCAGTATGCCATGATCCTGGACATTGTCAACAACCTGTTGCTCCATGTAGAGCCTAAACGGAAGGTAAGCTTGGGCCCTGGTAGAATACAGAGAATGCTAGATAGCGTCACAGAAACCCCTCCACCCCTCATGCTTTATTTAGACCCCAGTAAGAAAAATTATGCTCACACTGCAAAAGGGCATTGTGGTTAATATGTTGCACTTGAAAGGTCGGCTTGTCACTGAGATGCAGAAACCTGTTTGCTATATTCCTACATTTACGCATGTAGTCACCTAAACTCTCTTAAGAGCAGTAACTTCACTCTTTGCATCCTCCCCCGTCTAGGGGCCTGACTGATTTAAACCTACATTGCTCTATCTTTTGTACTGACCAGCCCCTCATTCTTGCCAATAGTGACAGATAAAATTTAGTCTGTTTGTATTTATTTATTTATTTATTTGGTGCTGAGGATCAAACTCAAGACCTCGCCTTGCCAGGCAGGTGCTTATGCCACTGAGCTAAATCCCTGGCCCCAATAAAGTTCAGTTTTATAGAACCCCACTTCTATCTTTGCCTCTTTTTGCAGTACCGTGGATTGAACCCAAGGCTTTTTCACTGAGCTGCATCCCCAGCCCTTTTTTATTTTTTTTGATATAGTATCTTGCTAAGTTGTCCAAGTTGGACTTAAATTTGTGATCATTTATCTTCTCAGAATTGTAGGATTATAGGTGTGCACCATCATTCCCAGCTTGTTCCTTGCTTCATTTCATTTTACTATAAGATTCATCCCAGCCTGGGCTACTAAGTGAGCTCAAGGGCAGCCTGAACCAAATAGCAAGACCCTCTCTCAAAAACAAACAAACAAAAAAGATTTGTTTATTTAAGAAATTTTATTCATGGAGTTGTTGATGAAACTCAGTGATAAAGCATACGCTTAACAGCTTGCTAAGCATGGGTTCGATCCTCAGTACCATAAAAAACAAAACATTAAAATATTTACTTCCTTCTCCTTTCCTTTAGGAGCATAGTGAGAAGAAGCAACGAGTTAGATTCCAGCTTGAGATTTCTAGCAACCCTGAAGAGCAGCGTAGTAGCATATTGCATCTTCAGGAGGCTGTGCGGCAACATGTGGCCCAGATACGGCACCTGGAAAAGCAGATGTATTCTATCATGAAGGTAGTCACTCCAGGGAATCTGATGACAGGGAAGTCTCCTCTGATGGGACTTTCCTTTTAATTTCTTTTCCTGGTTCTCTAGTCTTTGCAGGATGACAGCAAGAATGAAAACCTGCTTGACCTGAACCAAAAGCTTCAGTTGCAGCTAAACCAGGAGAAAGCCAACCTGCAGCTGGAAAGTGAAGAGCTCAATATCCTCATCAGGTGCCCCAACAATCCTTTTCCACTCTTCCATTGCCCCAGCCAGAGTTGTTTCTCTTCCTCTGAGTCCTCAGTAGAGTACTTTATGGGAAAGGCTCTGCTTTAAGAAAAATGAGTAGTCGGGAAAAATTGCTTGTGGCCTTGTCCATCTAAACTTAAAATATCTGGAAGTTGATCAGGAAGGAACAAAAATGCAGGTACAAAAATAGGGGTTATTAGAAGAGACTACTTCTATCAAGAAGCTGTAGAGTTGAAAGATGAAATTTGGACAATGTTAGTAACTTGAGTGAAAAAAATATAGGGCTTGTCCAATCTAGAATAGGTTCATCCTTAAATTTGCCACCTTCATCATTGTACAATATCTCATCCCACTCTCAGTTTCTGTGCTGTCTCTCGTATTGACTTTGCTCTTCCATGAACTGATAGGTGTTTTAAGGATTTCCAGCTGCAGCGAGCCAACAAGATGGAGCTGCGAAAGCAGCAAGAAGATGTGAGTGTAGTCCGTCGCACTGAATTTTACTTTGCTCAGGCTCGGTGGCGCCTGACAGAGGAAGATGGACAACTGGGAATTGCTGAACTGGAACTACAAAGGTTTCTTTATAGCAAGGTATCTAGGATAGACAGTTGCACAAAACAGCTATATTGGGGTGTTGACCTGTCATATCAGGAATCCAACTCACAATGAGAAGAAAAGGAGTAATTATTACATAATTATTGTCTTAAGCACATTCTTGTAACTGGGAGACATCCACAACTTAAAAGAGCAGAGGTTTGTTTTGGCTTGTGTTTTAGAAGTTTCAGTCCATGTTCAGCTGGCTTAAAGATAGAAACCTCAAGGCCGAAGGGTCTAGGAGTAGGCTGCTCATCTTGTGGTGGCCTTGAAGCATAGAACAAAGGACAAAGCCGGGGAAGAGATAATACCCTTTCAGGTCATGGCCCCACTGACTTTTTGTCCCTACTAGCCCCCATCTCTAAACAGTGCATCAAAAAAAAAACAAAAAACAAAAAACAACAACAACAACTGTGTGTCAACTGTAGTGTCCCCCTAATTCAGTCACCTTCCAAGAGCCTAGCCTATGAGTACCTGAGGCTCTTGGGACATCTATATATAAACCATAATAATTATTAATGATGGTTGTGAGTAGAAACGTTAGAACTCAGGGCCAGGGATTTAGCTCAGTGGTGTAAGCGCCTGCCTGGCAAGGACAAGATCAATCCCTGGTACCGAAAAAACAACAAACTTGTAAAGCTTTAATACACCGTATCTGACATATGTCAACAGAGTGTGCATCAGAGGGGAAGAAAGTGTGTCATTGCTCTAGAAACATTAGAACTCCTTTAGATGTTCATAATATTAAACAATATAGATGTGAGTTTGAGCAAATGTTTCTTGTATTACGATTTCCTAGGCCAGGTGTGATGGTGTGCGCCTGTAAAGCCAGCACTTGGGAGGCTGAGGCAGAAGGATTGTTGCAAGTTCAAGACCAGCCTGGGCTACAAAGTGAGCTCAAGGCCAACCTGAACTGCATAGTATGACCCTATCTCAAGAAGATTAAACAAAAAAATTCCTAGAAGTAATTTTGCAAGTCCTCCTTAGAGCCATTCTAACACTGACAGCTTTCCTGCAATTACCCACTGATAATGGAAAGAGGACATTATTCGTTTCTTTTTGACAAGCTATGTATGTTTGGAAATGAATGAGAATATTTTAATGTCTTTATAATAGAATTACTACTAGCATTTAGTAGTACCCATGAGAAACACTAGGATAGTATGTTGGTTATATGAAATTAAAAGAAATGTCAGAAGTTGTGATTAGTATATAGTGAACTAGAAAACAAACAGGATATGTAGCAGTTCTCTGGCAGGCTTCTGAAAAGTCTTACTATAGTAGATGGGTGGAGCAAAATCTATTTTTACAGGTGAATAAGTCTGATGATACAGCAGAACATCTTTTAGAGTTGGGCTGGTTCACTATGAACAACCTCCTCCCCAATGCTGTCTATAAGGCAAGTCTTCCCCTACTCCCTTCTCCCTTTTTTGTTTGTTTTCACTTTTTGTGTGCTGGGGATTGAATCTAGGTCATTATGCATACTGGATGAGTACTCTAGTACTAAGTTCCACTCCCAACCCTATAGAGCAAGTCTTATTTTCTCATTCCTATGCTTCTTAGCACACAACATTTAAAATGGCCCTTCCATATAAGTATATTACAGGAAATGTGATCTTAGATGGAAAGTTGCCCATCTTACCAAGATAATGGCTTTTCCTCTTATTCTGCATAGGATTTCTGGGTTGATTTTATGGTAGGGAGAACATTTGGTGGGTTCTTGTTCACTCTATAGGTAGTCCTGCGACCTCAAAGCTCCTGCCAGTCTGGGCGACAGCTAGCCCTTCGCCTCTTCAGCAAAGTCCGGCCCCCTGTTGGGGGTATCTCTGTTAAGGAACACTTTGAGGTTAGTAAATAATCCCTTGGGAACCCAGGAACAAAGGGCAGCCCAAAGCTAGCTTATGTGTAAATGTGAAATAGGAGTAGAAAACTGAGGCATAGTGTCTGAACATAATTGCTTCTACAACCTTTTTTCCACATTTAGGTAAATGTGGTGCCTCTTACCATCCAGCTGACACACCAGTTCTTCCATAGAATGATGGGTTTTTTTTTCCCTGGCCGAAGTGTGGAAGATGATGAAGTTGGTGATGAAGAGGATAAGTCCAAACTGGTGACTACTGGTGAGAAGTTTTCTGGTAGGGTACCAGAAGATGAGATGGCAGCCCCAGAGACAACCGAAGTGTCAGAAAGGGGGTTAACAGTGCTCTTGCTTTTTCACAGGAATTCCAGTGGTAAAGCCTCGGCAGCTGATTACAACAGATGATACTGTACCGCTGGGCCCAGGGAAGGGTGTAGCACAGGGCTTGACTCGGAGTTCTGCAGTCAGAAGGTCATTTCGCAAATCACCTGAGGTATTACAAATGTTTCTGATAACAAAGATGGCAGAAGGTTAAGGTTGGACCTGTTGGGGATTTTAGTTTTCTCTGAGTCTACTTTAGGGTTGAAAGAAGGGGGCTGCATTTCTTTGAATAGTTTTAGGGGCTGATACTACTTTTATGCCTTCCAGCACCCTGTGGATGATATTGACAAGATGAAGGAGCGAGCTGCCATGAACAACTCCTTCATCTACATAAAGATTCCACAGGTTCCACTGTGTGTCAGCTATAAGGTCTGCATTTTCCCAGCATCTTCTAGAACAGGGTAGGAAGGGAACTAGATAAGATCAACAGAGATTGTAACCAGGGAAACAGGCTTCTTGTAAAGCTGTGCTCTGCACTGTACTATCCCTTTTGCTCTCTGGAGGAGTGAGCCACTACTAGATTGAATTAAGGGGAATTCAGTATATGTTGCTGTTGTAAAACTTTGTATTTGGGTACTGGTTTAGATTCAGAATAGCAGTTAATAAATATTTTTCCCCTCTTTTCTCCCCTCCCTCTTCTCTTTCAGGGTGAAAAGAACAGTGTGGACTGGGGTGACCTTAATTTGGTGCTGCCATGTTTGGAGTATCACAATAACACATGGACATGGCTGGACTTTGCTATGGCTGTCAAAAGAGACAGTCGCAAAGCCCTGGTTGCCCAGGTATCTCGCCAGGGCTCATGGCTGTTTGGTTAGCAAGGGCTGGCAAGCAGATCCTTTGCTCAGGAGAACCTTGTTCTAGGAAATATTAACAGATAGCTGTGGGAAGGGAGCAGGTAAATGAAGTGACTTCTGTTCCCTGCCTCCTCTGTGACTCCCCACATTACTAAATTGAATGTTTACTAACATTTCATGTACATTAACTACCACTAATTTTAGGGAACTAATTAGGGATGCTCCCACCCCAGGTTTAGAACAGGTTCCAGTTAGACTGTAAGCTTCTTGAAAGCAGAGACAATTTCATAATTTGAATTGCCCCATTGTACCTTGCATGTAAGTTTAATAAATCTGTGGACTTGGCTCACTTTTATATATTCTGCCTGCCCCACTAATACATTTCCTTTTACTCTTCTCCATCCTGTCAGGTAATCAAAGAAAAGCTAAGGCTGAAGCCCGCAGCAGGGTCTGAAGTCCGGGGAAAGCTAGAAACTAAATCAGACCTCAACATGCAACAGCAGGAAGAGGAGGAGAAAGCCCGGCTCCTCATCGGTTTAAGTGTGGGGGACAAGAACCCTGGCAAGAAGTCCATCTTCGGCAGGCGCAAGTGATCTGGCAATTTGAGTGGCTACAGTGCAGGATCTGACTCTGGTTCAGGCCCTGGGACTTGAGGAGTGGGAGGGACTTCCCTTTGTCCAACAGGATTTGTGGGAGTTTGAGCCCACAGGTAATGAGGAGTGAGGCGTTGCTGTTTAGCGGCTGACCTATTCCCAGCAGAGCATGGTGGATCATAATGCTGAGTTCCATTTTGTGCTGATCAGGCCCAGGGCCAGAGAGGCAATGAGAGCAAGACTCAGGGAATGGGCCCAGGGGCTGGGATACTATTCCTTTTGGGTCAGCTGAAAGGGTGGGGGAATAATTCTGATCAAGTGTGATAAATTTTTATAAACAGACATATATATATATATAACGTATACATACATATATATATATATTTCTAAGTGTAACTGTTCTTCCTTTGTGCCAGGAAGCTGAGGGGAGGGAATGATCCTCTGTCCCCTCATTCCACTGCCTTGTATGAAAGTTTATTGTTCTGGGGGGATCAGCTTTTTCCCAGACTGTATGCTCATTTGGGAGAATGGCAATAGGAGATAGGGCTGGCCTTGGGTCCCCTACTCTTTCCCCCTGGGATGTGCCCTGGACAATGGAAAAAAAAAAATTTAAAGAAAAAAATATTTTAAATGTTTTTTTTTTTTTTAAACTTGAGTACATGAGTTCAACCTGTGTCCTTCCCAGCCTCATGAACTCCACATATCCTGTAATTGCTACTCTTAACTCTTAATGAGGGGAGCCTCTTCCCGTGTCTTAAAACCATATCACACATACTGTCCAGCCCTAGTAAGATATTGGCCCAGAGCTGATGGGTCTGTGCACATTGGAAGAGGTGGGGCTTATGTATAATACAGCATCGAGGAGAGGAATCACTTATGTAACTAGGACAGCAGATTTAGTGGAAGGACAGCAGAGGCAGAGAGGCTCAGGATGGGAGGAGTGAGCTGTCGGCAAGGGCAACAAACCCGGGTGGCTGCCTCTCATAAGGTAGGCTATGGGGCTATAGCAGGCTGTTGAGGGAAAGTGAAGGAAGCATGAACCTGGGGTTTAGGAAGTAACTGGTTAGGAGCTAGCTATCAGTGATGGGGGAGTGGGCAGAGGGCATATAATTTGAAACCATTGCAACACTATTCAGAGGTGGTATTGGTGCATTATGAGGAAAGTAATAATTGCTTTTCTAGAGGATTTGGATTATGTCCAGGAAATCCAGGTCTTATCATAAAGCAAGGCTAGTGGGAAGCAAAGCTAGTGGGAATGAGGCCTGTTACTCAAAAATGTACCTTCAGTGGCCGAGACCTGAGAGGAGGGAGTATCTGTTAAGATGGATATAAGCAACAGCACTTCAGGGCTAGGTTTAGAGTGGTTCCCTTGCTTCTCAGGGTGGCAACATCCAAGTCCCCTGGGTTCGAGGCTGGAAGAGCCTCTGGTCAGGTGTGGGGACCATGAGGTCAGGTCTGGAAGAATTCTGGGAACTACAGGGGCATCAGTGCCTGCATCAGGAGACCCTAGAGAAACCTCTGTCTGAATGGCCTGTACCTCAGTTCATGGACCTCTTTCTGCCAGAATTTCCCATAAGGCCCATTAGGGGGCAGCAGCAGCTGAAGGTAGGTTAATGGAATCCCTGGGAGGGCTATGTCTTTGGGAGAAACCTAGGAACAACCAGTCTTAATTGCCCTGTTTTCCATTTCTCAATACAGATTTTAGGCCTAGTGGCTAAAGGGTCTTTTGGAACTGTCCTGAAGGTGCTAGATTGTGCCCAGAAAGCTGTATTTGCAGTGAAGGTAGGAGTCTAGGTATGCTACATTACTCTCTAGTTCCTGATTCCAAGAGAACTGAGAGGTTAGGAATAATTCAGTAGCACTGTTCTCTGAATCATTGCTCCTCTTATTTTATAGGTGGTATCCAAAATAAAAGTCCTGCAAAAGGACACACTGAGGCAGTGCAAAGAGGAAGTTAGCATCCAGGTATGTACAGAGTTCTGGAAAGGATGGTGGGAAAAATTAGAAAGGTTGCTATTATCAATAGTTATCCCAGGTACTCCCAGGGAAATCTCTCCAACACATGTCCTAATGTATTAGTATTAAGCTGATACCATGACTACAGGGCAGACAGTAGCAATTAGTTCCTCTGAACCCAAGAGTTGAAGTACCACTCCATTTCTTCACATCTAGGTAAAACCTAATTTTTTTCACTGCCTTTATCCTTAATGATCCTGTTCTAACTTCTTGTTTTCTTTGTTCCTAGCGACAGATCAGCCATCCTTTTGTACATAGCTTGGGAGACACCTGGCAGGGAAAACGGCACCTCTTTATTAGTAAGTCACTGGCCTTTTCTTCCACAAGGGTCCATTGACCATTCTCTTGACCCAAGATTACATATTTTGGGCTTATTCTGCCTTTGTGTTCTTCTTTTCATAGCAGTGCTCAATCTCAAAGGGAGAGGGAACAGGAAGGGGCATCATTTTGGGTATGAGGCTTATAATGCCTTGACCTCAAACATTGTAGTCCCCACACATTGTCTATTCTTGTGGTGTTTTGCAGTGTGTAGCTACTGTAGCACAGATTTGTATTCCCTGTGGTCTGCTGTTGGCTGTTTTCCTGAGGCTTCTGTCCGTCTCTTTGCAGCGGAGCTGGTCCTTGTGCTGTGTAAGTCAAAGGGTAGTAAAGAAAATGGGAAGAATTAAGTTGGTGGGCAGGATAGAAGAGAATTGGTAGCAACTCTGGAACTCAAAGAATAGGGTTAGGGATGGGATAGTACCAGGGCAGCTAGAAAGGAGAGAAGAGCTATAGTATGTTTCTATGCTTTTTGCTGTCTCCCACAGGCTATCTCCATGACTTGGGCATCATCCATCGAGATGTGAAGGTAAAGTGCTTTTTCCCTTAATCTGAGGAGGAGCCTCAATTAAGAAGTTCCAACAGGTCCAAAAGGCAGGCAGGAGCTGAGAACAGTTGATCTTAGGCACCCTGTGGGTTCATTAAAGGCCCTCCAACTATAGATTTGAATGCTGAGTAGGACACCTCCTTCAGCTTGGGAGGGGCTATACACAGTGAAAGACAGTTGAAGAAGAAGAAAATAACTTCTTACCTATAATCTTTCAGATGGAGAATGTTCTTGTGGATGAACGAGGTAATAAGTCTTTCCTTTCTTAGCACCAGAATGAGAGGTACCTTAGTTTGGGAATAAATCATGGCTGATAAAGATGGAATGGAGTGGTACTGTTGCCTTACCTTCTTTTATAGGCCATCTGAAACTGACAGACTTTGGTCTGTCTCGCTACTTGCCCCAGGGAGCCCGAGCCTATACTATCTGTGGCACTCTTCAATACATGGGTGAGAGAGAAGCTAATACTGGTGGGTATACATTGGGTTGGAGGGTAGTCAGAAGATGTCAGTGACATGGATCTTTCAAATCTATAGCTCCAGAGGTCTTGAGTGGTGGCCCTTATAACCATGCTGCTGATTGGTGGTCCTTGGGTGTCTTGCTTTTCTCTCTGGCAACTGGAAAGGTGAGAAAACATTAGTGCTGTTAGGTAAAGAAGAAAGCTTTGGTGGTAGGAAGGAAGATGTTAGGAAATCTCACCTTATTCTTATCCTCTTAACTCAGTTCCCAGTGGCTGCAGAGAGAGATCATGTGGCCATGTTGGCAAGTGTGACACACTGTGACTCCGAGATCCCTGCTTCTCTTAAAAAGGAGTTCTCACTCCTACTTCAAGAGGTAAGGGCAAACAGTACTTTCTTCTTGGCTGCCAAACTATTCTTTCCCTTATCATTAAAGTGCTATTTCCCTGTTCCTCTGATTAATTTTTTGGAGGAGGAGATTTGTGGGGTGCTCCAGGTTAACCACTTATTTGCCCTCTAACTAGTACTTTGGATTATATGACTTGAGTTCTGGGTCTCTCAAATCTCCTCCCCATCTAGAAGATACAGATGCTTTCTGAGAGAGTGGACTAGTGTTGCAAAAACAGTAAACTTTTGGCATCTTTATTTCCTTTGCCTTTAATTATCCTGTTTCTCCCTTTTTTACAAATCCTTTACTCTTTATGCTCTTTTGTTTCTGCCTTATTTCCATCTTTTTTGTTTAGCCTCTTGTCTATCCCAGTCTCTCATCCTTCATATTCTATTTCCCTTCAGCTCTTGTGCCAGAACCCTTTCCACCGTCTACGTTATCTGCATCACTTCCAGGTCCACCCTTTCTTTCGGGGTGTGGCTTTTGACCCAGAGCTCCTGCAGAAGCAGCCAGTGAACTTTGTCATGGAGACACAAGATACCCGAACCAGTCCATTGGCGTCCATTCCCTTCAAAGACTTTGATTGTGATCTGGAGCCCTTCCTTGTCCATTCTGTCCCTGCTGAGCTGGGATACTGAGGATCCCCTTCACTAACTCAGTATGATCAGCTTGTTTATCTAGTCATTTTGCTACTGGCAGCCATACCTGAGTCTAGCCTTCCCATCATACAATCCACCTCTCAGAATTCTGCATCTCAAACCAGGGTAGTGACCTTTTCCTTTGCTTCACTTCTCTGGTGCTCTTACCCTCAAGCTGTCATCTAAAGGCTTTTGTCTCTCCTTATTTTTCTGCCATGTTTCCTCTCTTGAGTAGTAATGACACATGAGTCTCCAAGGTGCTATTCCTATGTTTAAAAGCCTGGTCATAAGCAATATGATTATTTTTCAGAAGTCTCAAGCTGGGTATGGTGGTGCATGCTTGTAATCTCAGCACTCAGTAGGCTGAGGCAGGAGGATTGCCATGAGTTTGAGGCCAGCCTGGGTTACATAGTGAGTTCAAAACCAGCCTGAACTCTACAAAGCAAGACCCTGTCTCAAAAAATAAATACAACTAAAAAAGAACCATGCCAGAGGTATCAAAAGCTGGCATTTTAACACCTAAAAATACACACCCAAAAAATGTGATCTGGAGGTTTGAGGACACACTAAACGTAAATTTTAAAAATCATAAAGTGAATCTAATAATCTAGTATGAGGAGAAAAATAGAAACTGGGGTGCATGCTCCCTACTCCAATGCAAGCAGACAGGCGAGCGCAGTTAGGGGAGCGGGTCCACGCAGTCCCTCTCCCAGCCTGCTGGGCTCGCTCACAAGGACCATGGCCGGACTGGGCACTTCGGCAGACTAGCAAATCCGCTCTTGGAAGGCAGCTGCGAATTGGGATGCCAAAACCCAGCTCAGAGGTTCCAGCATTGAGGTGGGATGGTGGAAGTGGACAGAACCCTGCCACTGGAGGCAAATCTCCCTTCCTAGTCCCATCTCTGCCAGCATTAATGACCACACTGAACCCATGATGAAACAGGGAGTCAATAAAACTAAACATGTCCAACAGAGAAGACAAGATGGCCGATCAGTGGGCAACAGAATACAAAGCCTCCCGGGAGAAACAATTCATATGCCAGAATAAAACACCCTGGAGAGACCCAGACAGAGGGAGATGGATCCTCTTGACACAGGAAGAAATTAAAACTTAAAAAAGCTTGTCAAATACTTTGAGACTATAACTGAAACAGCTGAAAACTACGCGACACAGCGTTTTTGTGATGACTTGCCAAGTTTGCACCAGCTTGAATCCGCGGGGGCAGGCAGAGCCGCCCAAACTTGTTCCTGCTGCCACTCACAGGCAGTGCTGAAGTCAGCGGTTGGTGAGCCTAGTGGAGAGCAGAGAGCGGAGCCGGTGGAGGGACCTTCACTGATCCACGTTCAGTGTTGGGAGTGAGACACCCCCCCACAGGAAGGGCGCGACCAGGTGGTCGACATGTTGGAATCGGGCAGGAGGAGCCTGAACTGAGAGTGACAGTGACTTCGGTTAGTTGCTCTCTCCCCAGAGCAGATTCATGTGATTTGCTTGGACTGGGCCACGCCCCTGGCCGGGACCTAATGAGCCATCCCAAATAGATTCCCTGTGCCTAGCAAGCACTAACCGGGTGATCGCCCCTGAAGTTTGGCTGGCCCAGCGGGGAGGGGCAGGCATATGCAGCCTGCTTACACCTCAGTGACAAGAGCAGGTGGGAAAGGGCAGAGTTCCCTTGCCAGCGTTCTTTGGAGGAAACGTGGCCAACAGGGAAGGGGGCTGGGACCTGCACTGTAACCTATGTGGAGGAAGCCAGGGCCATGACAGGAGAGAGAGGCAGAAGGAGGCCCCCAGCCCAGAACCCTGAGAGCCCTGATCCAGGAGAAGGAAAAATAAGGGAGCCTGAGGGTGGCAAACACGCAACATCAGGCATGGCTTCAATGGACATTAAGAGATATCTTTGGGACCTTGTAGATGAGCTCAAAACTGAAATATTAAATCAGGTAAAGCAGGATATGAGTAATAAAAGAAATGCTCTCAGGAAGCATCTCTCAGGATGATACAGACGGAAGAAAGGAGGAACACAAAAAAAGGAGAGAAACATTCGATAAAGAATATAAAGAAAATAGAATACATGAAGCAGATTCAAAGAGACTACCAGGAAATTAAAAACTCAATTGAAAGCTGGCAAAATGCCTTAAAAGAAACTAAGGATAGACTATCAAAACTTGAAGATAAGTTTGCAATGTGTGATCATGAAAGGAAAGATCTCTTAAAAATAACAAAGAAACAGTAACAATACAAAGGCTAGAAGATGACAAGAGAATCTACAATTTAAGAAATGTGAATGAAGAAGCAGGAATACATACAGGCGAATTACAAAGGCTATTCACGGAAATAATTAAGGAAAACTTCCCAAGCATGGGAAAAGAAAATGACATTCGGTTGTGTGAGGCATACAGAACTCCAGCCACCTACAACCAAAACAGAGCTACACCCAGACAAATAATCAAGATTCCAGAGATTCAATATAAAAACAATCTAAAAAGCCATCAGAGAAACGAAACAGATTACCTATAAAGGAAAACCCATCAGGATCACGGCTGGCTGCGCAACACAGACCATCAGATCAAGAAGAGCTTGGAGTGAAGTCTTCCAAGTCCTGAAGGAAGGTGGCCTCTAGCCCAGATTGATGTACCCTGCAAAACTGTCACTAGAAATTAATGGAGAAACAAGATGCTTCCATGACAAAGAGGAACTGGGCAAGTTTGTGACCACCAATCCAACCCTGCAGAGAATACTGAAGGACATTCTAGAGAGAGAAAAAAAGTACCAGGATTTTGGGAACAGTGGCAGAAAGGCCTCAATGAGTGGGGCAGGCAGTAGAATGAAGGAGAAAACTAAACAAAGGCAGGAAAGTAGCATAGCAGAAATGAGGCAGAGAAGGATAACTAGAAACTAATATAGATGGCCTTGATACGCTATATAGTTAATAGTGCACCAGGATTTAAAACCCACATGACTCACACTACTCTGCTTAGATGTATTATATTCTGTTCCAGTGATTCTACCTGTACTAGATCGGAGGGCACAGACAGTAATCCTGAAAATAACAGGATATGGTAATCATCCTTAATTTCCTACTAACTTAATCTAAAGCTCTGTAAAACCTACAGTTTTACCATGACTGATCATAATCGAATCTGGTTTGTTGGATCGCTGTTTTGTATTGATAGATTTTATTCAAAGCTGTTATGATTGATAGTATCAAGTCTGAGGGTATAGGCAACTGCACTTAAGATGACAAGATCCATTAGAGTATCCACTATGATTTGATTATTACCTGCCTTTGAAGTTTTATACTGTCTACGTTTTATTTTACTAATATTGTTATTTACTGCTATACTCAATTATACTGTTATATTCAATTATGCCTGATGATATAGACATTCTATTGAAGATAATAAGAAACAACACAGTAATCATTGTAGATCACCTTGTACTGTGGTTTTATATGACTTGACTTTTTGGTTTCATGTTTTTATAGGAATTTGTTTTGTTTTGTCTTGCTAAGTTTTGTTTTTCCCTCTAACACAGAAACGATAGAAATACACGTAGAGATTCATGCATGCGGGGCTGTTCACACTCTCACTGTTTGACTATCTACTTTGTATGCTTTAATTTTGTAACTTGAACAACTATTTCTAAGAGGATAATATGTAATTTATTAACTAGTGATTTCTTATTTTTTTTTTTGAATTCTGTATTATCTCTACCCTTTACATGCTTTTGTTTCTCTTTAAGTAAAATCTTTAAAAAAAAAAGAAAAATAGAAACTGAAAAAACATCAGTGGATAAAATATCTTCTCTAGGGATAAATGGAATAGCTATCTAAATCTTTCCCAAAATGAACTCTCAGAACACAAGAATTTTTAGGTGGATCATTTCTAGACAGCCCAGTATTCAGTTATTTATGTTGGGCAAATCAGATTGAGAGGCATGACTTTAATCTTAAGGTTGAAGATTAGAGCTGTGTTTTAAGAACATTTTCCTTCCATAAGGAAAATTAACTGGACCATGAATTTATGCACATTTCTTGCTTTTATGATTTTTAATTCTTTTTAACATCAGAAGTTTCACTTTTGTTGTGTTTGGGGAAAAAATATACTTTAATCTAGGCCACATTATTCTTCAGTTGTATCTGAGGGTCTCTCCAGACCAAAGAGAATGTGGAGAGTATCTTATATATATACACGTTTATTATTATGTCTATAGATTAAGCCAGTTCCCTTATAGAGCTGACATTTTATTGGTCTCTGCAGAATTAATTTTTCTTTTTTTGGGTATCAGGAATCAAGTTCAGGACTTCTCTGCCACTGAGCTATACTCTTGGCCCCAGGTTTTCTTGATTGCACTTTGGCAATCCCTATGAATCTCAGTGAAATTTGTTGCTTTTAAAAAGTTATTCATCATTACAGTTTATAATGTTCAGTTCAGTATGCATGAATGAAATTTTCTCTAAACCTGCTGTTTGGTTTTTGCGGCGCCCTTTTCTGTCCATGCAGTGTCCTAGTCCATCCACGCCTTGTGACAATCGCTTTTCCAGGAAAAGGGCACCGCATGTGGGAATCGGGCGCGGGGATCTTGGAATGTTTTGTACTGATAATTGTAATTTGTGTAGTTCACATGTGTATGTTTTTATGTAATGCTCAATATGGAGTCGAGGGTGGAGACTCCAGGGGGGTTGCTGGAGGCCCTCTAGATAACCCCTTTGTGAGGACTGGTTGTGGGGTTTTGCCATCTGTGAGTAGTGTGAGAGAGTTTATGCGGGAGCTTTGGGTGGGAGAGCTCATGGAGGAGGATTTGCGGGGTTCCTGTGAGACAACTGCCCTGAGACACTGGACAGGCAGCCAAAGACGGGCAACTAGGACATATATGTTACGCCACCAGCCACTTAAGACAGGCACAGGACCTATTGCTGTCCTGCAGGCCCATGACGGGTAAGGCCTGGTTGGGTTCATATGAAGAGTCCTTGACCCAAGACAGGCGCTGTCCTACAGGCGGCCAAAGACGGGCAACTAGGACACATATGTTACGCCACCAGCCGCCTAAGACAGGCACAGGACCAATTGCTGTCCTGCAGGCCCATGACGGGTAAGGCCTGGTTGGGTTCATATGAAGAGTCCTTGACCTAAGACAGGCGCTATCCTCACAGGGACTGCCACACGCCCATAAGTGATAAGGGAAACAATGTAGGGAGTGGCACGATAGCCTCACACATCTCTCCCTCCTGCAGGCATTCAAGA
>PVLA01000236.1:479690-586002 GCA_004027455.1 Hydrochoerus hydrochaeris
TCTGCCTGGCCCTGGGCCTGGGGCGCTTCCTACTTGGGGCTGGGGGTTGCTGCCAAGGTTAGCAAATATATATTCCAGCTTCTAAAAAATAAAGGGGATTCAGATTCACTCACAGACTGGTGTGCAGTGTCTTCTGTCTCTCACTCGCCGACTCCCTGTCCACCTTTGGGAAACCCTAGCCCTGCCGCAGCTGGACTCCCGCAGGTTTTTACTTTGAATTCACTAAATATTCAAACCAGCTGTTTGGTTTTTAATTTAAAGACACTATTCAACTGATTGTATTTTTCTCCTTGTACTAATGCTAAACTTGGAGCCCAATTTGTGGCTCACTTTGAGCAAGTGTTTATATGTTTTATATGCCCATCATATTCTTGATTCCATCTTCCTTTTCTACCTTGTTTTCCTTTTTTGTTATAGCTTTTTTTGAAATAAAAGTGGGTTGTAAATAAGAATGTATCCTTTGTTCTTTAATCTCATTTGTTTCTCTTTATACATTTTTATAGTTTTATTACATTTTTTAAAAAGTTGTAGTGATCAGAAATGCACATTAGAGAAAACCCTGAATACTAAAAATAGGAATTAATGGTTTCCAAAATAGTAATTAAGAACATTAGATTGGAATTTAGAAGATCTGATGCCTAGATCCACCATTAACTATCTCAGTATCTGGTGTGTGTGTGTGTGTGTGTGTGTGTGTGTGTGTGTGTGTGTGGTACTTTTTTTAAAAAATTTTGAGACAGAGTCTCACTAAGGCATTAAGTTTTCTGGGCACAAATTTGTGGTTTTTAATTGTGGGGAGTGAGTTTCAGATTTCCGTGATACCTCTTATTTTTCTTTCCTCTGCAGTACTGGTAATTGAACCTAGAGCTGTGCTTATTGCTAGGCAGTGAATGTACCCTTGAGTGACCTCCTTAGCCCCCCCCCCCTTTTTTTTTTTTTTGGTTCCGGGGATCAAACTCAGGACCTTGTGCCTGTCAGGCAAACGCTTATGCCACTGAGCTAAATCCCCAGTCCCTCTCCTCAGCCCTTTTTTAAATAAGCTCTTGCCAAATTTCCCAGATTGACCTGGAATTTGTCATCTTCCTGCCTTAGCTTCCTATGTAGCTGGGATTATAGGTGTAGGGTACCGTCCCCAGTTATGCTTTTACAAAGGGCAGATGCAGAAGATTTTGATACTGTGTGTCTGGCCCACTGTTACTGCAATACTGTGGCTCCTCTGGTCACAGTGGTACAGTGGGTTAAGATCCTTAGGGAATGACTAATGTCAATAGAGTCCTTTTTCCATATGATATTACATAGCTTAGAGACCAAGTTCATGCATATCGTTTGAATTATTTCTTCCCAGATAAGGACATTTTCAACACTTTTTAGTGTTGCACTTAAGCAGTGATTTTTAGGTTGGAATGGAGAGCATGACAGAAAATCAAAGTTTCAGAAAGTAAAAATTTGAGTCTTGCTTCCTCCCAGTTTTGATATTCTCACCTCTGGAAAGCATTTTCTTCCCACTCTCCATCCCAGTCAGAATCACTGACTTACAAATGTTAATACCTTTATTTATATGAAATTTACTTAAGAGTTTTATTTTTTTGTACCAGGGATCAAACTCATGACCTTGTGCTTGCCAGACAGGTGCTTACACTGTTGAGCTAAATCCCTGGCCCAAGAATTTTTAAATATATAATCTGAAATGATCTTTATTTCAAATTTTTTTTGTACCAGAAATTGAACTCAGGACCTTGTGCTTGCCAGACATGTACTTATGGCACTGAGCTATATCCCTGGTGTTTTCATTTTTCATTACCCAAAAGAAATTACTACAAATAAAAATTACTTTAACAATATCAGATACATGGGCTGGGAATTTAGCTCAGCAGCATAAGTGCCTGCCTTGCAAGCACGCAGTAGTCAGTTCAATCCCCGGAACCAAAAAAAAAAAAAAAAAAAAAAAAAATACATATATATATATATATATATATATTCAGATACTCCTGAAAACTTGTATATTTTACCCTATTTTCCATATTTTGTGAATTTGAAATTAATTTTTTTTTTGAGACATGGTTTCATTATGCAGTGCAGGCTGGTACTCACTGTGTAGCCCAGGCCATGTAGAAAAGTGTGTTTGGCCAGGTAGGGTGGTACGTACCTGTAAATGCAGCACTCAGGAGGCTGAAGCAGGAGGAGTGCTCTGAGTTTGAGGCCATCTTGAGCTACATAGTTCAAGGATGGCCTGAACTATACAGCAGGACCCTAAAATACAAAAATAAAAACCATTCTGCTGGCACCTTGATCTTAGACTTCTACCCTCCAGAACTGTAAGAAAGTAAATTTTATTTGTTCAAGCCACCTGGTCTGGAAGTTTACTGTGGTAGCCCTACCAACATAATACAACCCCTGTCATTTAGGAAGTATATTTACAAAAAGCCATACTACTTTATCCCCTGTAGGATTAGGGTTGGTTTTGCTTATATTTTGAGAACATAATGTTTCAGGTTATCTTGAGTTTTGCTGGTATATGGAGTCCTGTTGGTTAGCAATTGTCATACTGCCTCCTTTTTTCTGTATTCCATTATACACAGCAGTAGGCCTTATACTTAAAAAATACCATCATTCATTCATTTATTCATTCATTCATTCATTATTTAGAGACAGGGTGTTGTTACATAATTCAGGCTGGCCTTGAACTCACTGTGCAACCCATGCTGGCCATGAGCACACAGCAATCCTGCTTCAGCCTCTCAAGTACTGGAATTGCAGGTGTGTGCCACCACACCAGGCTTCAAAATACCATCTCGTTAGGAGTGGTTGAAGCTGGAAATTGATCCCATGTGTGGAGCTGGAGCAAGGCTGTCAGGAGAGTAAAGAGCGCCTGGAGCGAGCTATATGAAAAAGCTGTTCCAGACCCCAAAACACCAGACCCTTAGGTTGTCCTAGGGGACAGCTTGCTAGGTAATGGCGTGTCATATGACTTTAAATTGCTAGATGTATAAATACACTGCTTTGGTTGAGCAGTTTTCCTCCTCCCATCTGGGGAGAGGGCTGCACCTGATCCTCAGTTTTTGTCTCTTGTCTGTTCCCATCCTCTTGCTGCAGGGAGATGCAACACCTCCTTTAAGTTTGCTCAAAACTGGTAGATACTTCTGGTTGCTGATTTGGGTTATATGATTGGATTTCTACAAAAGAAGAAATTTCTGGTTGGAGAGAAGACTGAGCAATGTGGAGAGCCTGAAGGGAACTTGCTACCTGCCTGAAAAGGACATTTTGCAGGTTTTGTTGACTGAAAGAGGTGGCTCTCATACCTCACCCTTAGCTTTTGCCTAAGACTTGCCAAGAACTAGGACCATGGAGATAAAAGGTTGACCCCATCTCTGGTCTTTACAACCACAGTTGCTGTAATCGGCCCTTTCCAGTTTGGCTACAACACTGGGGTCATCAAAGCTTCTGAGATGATCATAATGAGTTTCTTTATAGCACCTTGTCACAGAAGTTAGATGATCCTCCCAGCAAGGGACTGCTCACAACCCTCTGGTCCTTGTCTGAGGCCATCTTCTCTGGGCAGAATGCTTGGCTCCTTTTCCATTGGACTGTTTGTCAACCTCTTTGGCAGGTGCAAATCCATGCTCACAGTCAACCTCCTGGTTGTGGCCAGAGGCTATCTTACAGCTTTCTGTAAGGCAGGCAAGTTCTTGGAGATGCTGATCCTGGGCCACTTGATCACAGGCATCTTCCATGGGCTCTGCATGGGGTTTGTACCCATGTACGTTGAAGAGGTGTCTCCCACTACCCTGGGGGGCATCTTTGGCATCATCATCAGCTGGGCATCATCATTGGAATTTTGGTGGCTCAGATCTTTGGCCTAAAGTTCATGTTGGGGATTGAAGAGTACTGACCTGTGCTACTGGGCTTCACCATCATCCCAGACATGTTACAAAGCGTAATGCTTAATTTTTGCTCCAAAAGTCTTAGGTTCTTGCTCAATAGAAAGGTAGAGAGGCACATGCTATGAAGATAGTTCTCCAATGACTGTGGGGCTCCTAGCATGTGTCCCAGGACATCCAGGAGATGAAGAACGAGAGTATACAGATGAACCAGAAGAAGAAAGTCACTATGCTGGAGCTCTTCAGGTCCTGCAGCTACCTGCAGCCACCTGTGGCTCATCATCATTGCCATTGTGCTGTACCTCTTCTAGCAGCTCTTGGGGATCAACAATGAGTTCTGTTACTCAATGGGAATCTTCAAGAATGCAGGCCTCTAGGAGCTATCTGCACCATCATTGCAGTGGGCATGGTTAATGTCTTCACTGCAGTTTCCACATTTGTCCTGCAAAGGATTCTGCACATAATGATTGGCCTCGGCAGCATAGCTATTTGTCCTGATGTCCTGATGATCTCTGTTACTGAAGGACAGGTACAGTTTCATGAGCTACATCTGCATCACAGTGATCTTCATCTAGGTTGCCTTTGAGATCATATTGAGCCCCACCCCCTGGTTCATTGTGGCCAAGTTGTCAGCCAGGGATCCTACCCAGCTGCCATGGCCATGGTTGTTCTAACTGGACCTCCAACTTTTTGATTGGACTGCTTTTCCCCTTGGCTGCAGCCTTTTTAGGGGCCTATATTTTTATCATCTTCGCACAGTTTTCCTTATTATCTTGTTCATCTTCAAAGTCCCTGAGACCTGAGGCAGTACTTTTGAGGACATCACACAGGCCTTCAAAGGGTGAACTTGACACTTTCAGACCCAGGAAGAGCCTTGCCCTGGAGTTGAAGTCTGCACCCCAGGAAAGCCAGCCAAGAGTGGCTAGGTCACCTCTGCCAGGACCACGGACAGCAAGCTCCCACCTGGGGAGCCCTCAACGCACAAACCCAGAATTGAGTGCTTTAGTGCTGCTCCTTGTACCTTTTTCACCCTCGCCAAGCCCATGGCTCAGCCAGTCTCCAGGCTTCTTGAATACTTCACTTCTTGGACCTTCTCCTATAGGAGCAGCCAGGTGACACCTCAGTCCAGGCTATGCAGCTTCTTCTGGCCTGTCCACCAGCTCTGCTGTGGCACAGGGAAAGATCTATGGACTCCTTGCCTCACAGTTCTCCAACTCACTTGGGTTGTGTTTATCTTACGGTTTCATTCTGTAAGTATTTTTTAAGTGAAAATTTTACCAAACAGTGAAGATGTAAGGAAATGGAAGTGAGGAAGAGGTGTTTAAAGAAAAGTTATAGGTGAGCAAGTTTGATAGCAGAGCAGTTAAAAGTATGAAAAGGGAAGACTCAGGATAAAAAGAGGTATGATGTGGTCCCCAAGGCGGGCATGTGGCTCCCAGCAGTTTCTACGTCTCACAGAAGACCCCTTACACTTCATTTCAGTTAAGTCATGTGTGTATATAGAAAAATTGGTTTCCATTAGGAAGTTTGCTTTAAGATTATAGTTTATGACTGGGGATTTAGCTCAGTGGTTCAAGTGCTTTCTTGGTAAGCACAAGGTCGAGAGTTCGATTCCTGGTACCAAAAAAAAAAAAAAATTATAGTATTACTTGAAATCTGGGGTTGTTACTAGAATGGGCATTGTAATTAAAGGCAGTTGATGGGTTTTGATTTGAGATGGAGTCCAGAGAACGGATGTTGTTTGTAGAAAGACATCTCTTCCTCTATAGTAGACTCACTTGTGTAGACCTCATACTGCACCCCCATGGGGGAGCTCTCTAGTGAGAACCGAAAATACTGGTGTCCAGCAGCACTTTGGTGTTTCTCCACTTTAAGATACTTTCTCTCTTGATTTTAACTTATAGCTTTAAAGGAGTTCAGAGGAGAATCTTCATGGGTAATTTGGAATTTGTAACCTCACTTCTAGGAAAGGATTCTTCCTGAACAATGACTTTGTGCTTTAAGTGTGCTGTTGTTTGTAGGGTCAGGGCTTGCCGGTCCATGTTTGTTACCGTTATCAGGTCACTCTTGTACCATGTTACTGTGACATTCATTAGGTGCCCTCAGGGACCAATAAATCCTCTGATGGACATGTTTGAGACAGTAGCAGTAAATGGAAGTAGTCCATAGCCCACTAGTTTCCTGTGTTGTTGTTGCCTCTTTTTGAGTAGAATGTATTAAAACCCAACCCTGTGTATAGATGCAACACTGTCTCTGCTGGGTGGCAGCTGCACCCAGAATTTCTGATTCTGACTCATCTGCTGTCTTTCTCTGCATGAGCGAGAGGAGGGCCTGCATCCTGAAGCTGAGGTGGAGGGGGAAGGGAAGAGAGCACGTGGGGTCAGCCAGGTGGCTCTGGGGGACTACAGGGGAAGGAGGTGGCAAACTTCTGGGGGAACAAGAAGCAAATGAAAACTTGGTTCTAATTGGGAGGGTTCAGACAGGTGATAGCAGGGCTGCCTCGGACCACCGCATCTCCACAGGGGTCTTACCCCTACCCCAGCCCTCTTACCCCCTCCCTCTCATGCTTACAGGTTACTCCGTTCCCTTTCCCTCCTTGGTGCTCACATGTTTCAGACCCTCTGAACAGACAGCAGTGTTCCAGCCCTTGGTTCCCACCATTCTTGCTGGTCACCAGGCCTTTGGATAAACTGTAGCTAGGAAGCTTGGTTGCAAAAAGTGACTTTCCTCAAGCTGCACCTCTTCTGCCGTCGCAGTCACTTGACAGTAATGCAGGGTAGAGTTTCCATTTCTCAGTGGCCAGGTTCTAAAATACTTTCACATGGATTTTCTACTGTTAATGTTACTGTGGTTCTTTGTTTTGAAATAACAGTTCTAAATGGGAAAAAAAGAGAAATCTCTGATAAAAACTGTAACTTTCAAAATAGTTGGATTCTTATTTCATACCATACCCAAAATTCTAGATAAAGATTTTCATATGATAATCAAAACATTAAAATTCTTAGACTGTCTGGGACTAGGCCTTCAATCAGGTGACGGAAGAGACACCTAAACAAGAAAGAAAATGAAAGCACTTGAAAACTTGATGAATAAATGGGTCAATCAAGGCGAGAAATCTAGATGCTATGGCAACTACATCTTGACCACATAAAACTGTCTGGGCCAGGGGTATGGCTCAGCAGCACAATGCCTGTGTGGCAAGTGCAAGGTCATGAGTTCAATTGCTGGTATCCCACCCAAAAAACCTCTGTGTCCAAACATACTATTATTCAAATCAGTGGAAGAAAAAACAGATTAAGCCAGGTGTGGTGGCATGTGCCTGTAATCCCAGCACTCAGAAGGCTGACACAGGAATATCTCTGCAAATTCAATCTGAATTACAGAGTACAATCCTGTCTCAAAAAAAATCAAAAATAAAGTGATAGCAGCTAATGTCTATAACACAGAAGCCGTACAAATTAGAACTCTTCAGGGCTGGGGATTTAGTTCAGTGGCTTAAGTGCCTGCCTAGCAAACTCAAGGTCAGGAGTTCAATCCCCTGTACAAAAAAAAAAAAAAAAAAGTCTTTAAAGGAATATGATGTGACAAATTAGATCTATAACAGTTGGTCTAAAAGGCTTTTTAGAAGACATTAAGTGCAGGAAAAAATGCAGAAATGTAAGGAATCCTATGTTTGTAAAGGATTCAATGACCTCCACCTGTGGCCGGAGGGAGAGGACAGAAAATGAGAGAGAAAAGACCTGGAAGAGAGGAAGAATGAAAGTGGAAAAAGGGAGAGGGAAAAGTGATCTTCAAACCTAGATTTCCCCAGCTTGTGTACCAATGAATTTTGGGGGGGAAAAAAATCTGTGATGTATGTGTAAGTAAATAAAGCTACTGTATGTGTGTTTTTATACATGTTTGTAAATTATTTTCCAGTACCAGGGCTTGCACAGGCTAGGTAAATGCTGTACCACTGAGCTAACCCAACCCTTTTTAGAAGTACAGTCTGGATAAGTTGCCTATGCTGGTCTTGAAGTTGTGATTCTCCTATCTTTGCTTCCTCAGTAGTATGTATACACATACTACTTATTTTTATAAGTACATATAATTTATACATAGGAGGGTAGCCTGGATGGGAGTCTTCTCTGTAGAACAACAAAAAACAAAGTTTAACTATGTAGCCAAGGTTAAGTTTGAGCTTGAAATCTTTTTGCCTTATCCTAAATGCTGGCATTACAGACGTGCCACCATGCCTGGCTAATGCCTTCAATACATCTTTGACCTTATTGTTTCACATGTTGAAATAATACAGCACTTGTTGAAAATGACCAAATTTTTAAAAAAATTACAAAAAACAATAAACACAAGGTAATTTTGTATTATCTGTTTACCATTTTTCCTCCCATCTATCCCTCCCTATCTCCAAGTTTTCTGCTGGAAGTACCATAGCTTTAGCTGCCCAAATGGCATCTGACATACCAGCTGCAACAAAGGACTAAGCACTCCAACTCACACATTCCTATTAATATAAGCCTTTGTTACTGGCACTAATTTTCTGCCTTACTGGCACTGAGAATTTTCTTGTACTTCCCACCTGTCTTTTTTTTTTTTAAACTGAATTGATAGAATAACAGGAAACTATTTTAAGACAGTATTATTTTAGTGCAAATGGTAATCTTTTTTATTTTTTTCTCTTGGAATCAGGGCTCTGGAGAAAGGTAAGTTAAAGGAGGTTTTAACACCGATTTTGAAACAGACAAGTGCACATTTATGCCACCCATCTTATTTTTAAGGTCTAACTCAATACAGATATTCATGAGGATTCCATCTGCTGAATCTTGGGCAAGCCCAGGCTCAAGACACCTCATTTTGTCTTTCCTGAGTTTTCATTTAAGCAGACTAATGCCTGCAGGTTAGTACCATCATGTTTTCAGGGCAGTACCATCCAACAGAAATATAACGCCAAACACATGAGTCATTTAAAATCTGCCAGCTATGCACATTCAAGAAAACAAAAATGCCAAGTACAGTGGAAAATACATGTAATCTCAGCCAGTGGGGAGGCTGAGGCAGTAAGACTGCAAGCCAAGAAATTTAGTGAGACCCTGTTGCAAAAATAAAAAGGGCTTGGGATGTAGCTTAGTGCTAAAGTACTTACCTAGCATGAGTGAGGGCCTGAATTCAATGTCCAGTACAAGGAATACATGATCAACAATTTAACTTGGAAATACTGACCTTTTAGGCAGAAGTCTGTAGTCACAGCTACTTGGAGGCTGAAACAGGAGATCGCTTAAACCCAAGAGGGTCTGTAGAGAGTAAATCATGAGTAACAGAGAAACTGGGCCTGCGCAACATAAACCATTTCTATACAAATGGAAGATCTTGAGCTGTTGTCGAAACACCAATTTCACTTGTGGTGGGCATATTTCCAGTACATAGGGGATTTGAGAGACTGGATACAGTAGTGAGGGTTGGGAGCACAACTCTGCTATTTAACATCTGTGGGACACTGGGCAAATTACCCTGTCTCAATTGGTTCATCTATAAAATGGAAAAAACGGGGAGCCAGATATCATTTAGCGCCAGCCTATCATTAGGTGGCCTCACATGTCCGAAGCGATCCTTAACTACATAGCAAGACACTACTACCTCAACCCAAAAAGGAAATAAAAAAGGGGGATAGGTGTTGTAATGCTTCATGGGTTCCTATAAGGATTAAATGAATACACAGTGCCAGGCACGTAATAAATGTTCAGTACCTGCCTTGTTAGCTGCTACTCTGGTACACTTGTTGCAGGCTCTAAGCTTAATTCCAAGGAATGCCCAGAAATCTTTAGGCTTGACTTGCAGGCCCAGGTTGAGATCTGCGTCTCTCAGGCCATCATGGATGCGTGGACAGACCGAGCCTAAGTACTGACCGCTCCGCTGGCTTTTCCCACTGGGACTCCCGGTCAAGGCTGAGGAGAGCCTTTATACCAGGCCGTGGAGGCAACTTCCCCGGTAGGTTGTGAGGGAGGGCTACTGGAAGAGCAGGGGCTGGGCTCCCTAACTCAAGTACCTACGTTGTCCTCCGCGTTGCGAGGACACGAGCCCCGGGGTTGACCGCCCCCGCATCCTGCGCTCCAGTTGGTTTCTGGCTGAGTAGTCGTTAAGGCAACTGCGCGGGAACCTGGGGGGGAAGGCGGGTGAACGCAGGCTCCGCCCACACGCCGGGCTCGGGTCCGGAATGGGTCCGCCAGGCTGACGCACTGCGGCTCTCCAGCCAATCGAGAAGTGCAGACGAGGTTCAAATAAAGACGGCGGGTGAACATGGCTAACAGGGTTTAGTCTGACGCGGTCGACCTGCTTTCTGTATTGAAGATGTGGCGAGTAAAGAAACTGAACCTCAACCTGTCGCCCTCGCCCCAGCCAGTGAGCGGGGAAGAGCTAGGATGGGCTTATCGGGACGGGGAGCGCTGGGTCCGCGGGTCCTGGAAGACTGGGTTGAGCCTGGGGACAGGGAATGTTTGGGGTGTTGTGTTCGTCTTGCTCCTTCAGCGCGGCTCGGGTGGGAACAGGCTCTTCACGTTTGTTTTCTTCTGGCTGTCTTTCTCAGGGGAAACCAGCTATGAGAACGCCTCTTAAGGAGCTTAACCTGCAGCACAGTGACTTCACCAACTCGGGACAATGCTTCGCTCTGTGCTCTACGCTGACTCCGTCACTGTGCAAGCTAGGGCTGCAGGTGAGATTCGACTGGACAGCTGCATACTGGGCTGTGTGCCCAGGCCCAGAGCTCAGAGGAACAGAGGGCCAGGGCTGGAATGTAGTAATTAATAACGATAATGAAGTCTCTACAACAGTGACATCCATTTACAGCTATCCAGGCCAACAGAGAGGTGCCCTAGGGTGGTTAAAGGCAATCCACTGAGAACCCCAACCTTTATTTAGCTGTTGATGTTATAATCTCCTCCTCCATTCGGCCTTTCCCAAACTTCTGAGAAATCTTTCATCCTAATTAGTGGTGTTTATCTAACATGGGCTCACAGATGGAGAAATCTGTCTGATACAACAGTAAAGCAATATCTACCCACCCTAGGAGGCAGTCAGAACTCTTCTTGGGATCAAGTTATACTGTTGGATAATAATAATTATTATATATTGATTTTACAATCATCATCATCATCATCATTATTATTAAACTAGCAGCACAATTGCTGAGTTGAGCTTTTAAAGATCTTGAGACAAGTAGCCTAGAACAAACTGCTTCTCGGTTGCTGTAAAAATTTGTCAAAGAAAGAGATCAACTTTCCCTATAAGATTCCTTGAAGTTTTTTTTTTTTTTTTGTACCGGGAATTGAACTCATGACCTTGCACTTACTAGGCAGGTGCTTATGACACTGTGTTTTATTTTGGCTTCCCCTACTCCCTCAATCTGTCGGGGAGCCCCTACCCTTCACCTAGCTCCCTTGGCCAGGAGTGAGGGAGCCATGGCCTTGGTGAAGCTGCCCTCCTCTTCTCCCCTCGCACTATAACCCTAGTGGGGGAGAAGGGGTTGGGTGCTGCTTGTGGCTAAGTCCCAGGCCCCTTGAAGAAATTTTTTAGAACTTACTGCCTGGGAAAATTAATCTTTCTAAAAAGAAGTCATCCTTTTCTCTTCCTGTTAATGAGATATAGCCAAGTGTGGTGATGCATGCCTGTAATCCTAGCACCTGGAAGGCTGAGGCAGGAGGATCACCATGAGTTCAAGGTCAGCCTGGGCTACACAGCAAGTTCAAGGTCAGCCTGAACTAGGTAGCAAGATCCTGTCTCAAAAAAAAAAAAAAAAAAGGAAAAAAAAAGATGAAATTTATATTTTCCCTCTTGCTCTAGCATGCAAAATACTCAGGGTGCTTGTTCAGTGTGGTAGTACTATAATCCCAGCTACTCGGGGATAAGGAGACCCTGTCTACAACAAATAAACAAACAAAAAAACCCTAGAAATATAGCTCAGTGTGAAAGCCCTGTGTTCAATTGTCAGTACTGCAAAAACAAAACAAGCAATATGGGGTGTGTCTGGGGCTGAGGATGTAGTTCAGTGGTAGAGCACTTGCCTTTCATATGCAAGGTCCTGGGTTCAATCTCCCCCTGCCCTTGCCAAAGAAACACTAGGGTCAAATTCAGTGAAATATGGATATTTGGTGTTCTTTCTTTTTTGACAATGATTTTGGTTTTTTTATCATCATCATTGGCATTATTATTATTTTGGTGGTGCTAGGGATCCAGCTCAGGGTCTTGTGCATGTTATGCAGGCGTTTTATCATTGAGCTACTCAGCAGCCTTATTTCATTAGTATGTATCTGTCCCTACCTACTCTAGATTCCTACAGGTGGGTTGAAGTTAGGAAGCAAGAGGAGCAAGGTCACATTCAAGCTAACATTTCCTCATGATCTGGATAGGTATTCTCAGTCTGTTTATACTGAACGCTGGTTCATTTGGAAGGGCCCAAAATGGCTTCCTAACTTTTCTTTCTCTACCACTGGGTCTGTGGAGTAAGCAAGAATTGACTGAGTAGCTAGGTGTGATGGTGCACTCCTGTAATCCCAGCACTTGGAAGGCTGAGGCAGGAGGATCATTGCAAGTTCAAAACCAGCCTGGGCTACAAAGTGAGCCCAAGGCCCGCTTGAATGTATAGTGAGACCCTGTCTCAAAAAGCCAAAAAAAAAAAAAAAAAACCCAAAAAACAAGCTATGAGAACTTTTTAAAAATTTGGATTGTATTTTGTACTCAATAATTATATATTGGGAGCTGAATTGACTGCCTTATCAACTCCTTCTGTTTTTATTGGCAGGAAGACAGCAACAACTCATCTCTACTGGATTTTGTCAATGCCAAGAGAACAGACTCTCCTTCGGAACAGTACAGCTATTCCTCAAGGTGGACAGAAGCTTGTCAACATGAATCAGACAAGCAGCCCCTAGAACTGACTCTCCAAATCAACTCTAATCCCAAAACATTTGAGGAAGGAATAGGCCCAGCGGAGGACTATGTGGTTAAAAATATGGTCCTTGAATCCTCTCCAGTGGGGCAAGAGCAAGACATGATACTTGAGGCCCATTTGGATACCATGGCAGAGACAAACAGTAGCTCTCTAAATGAGCCTTTGATGCCAGGAGAGCTAGTGAGGAAGGAAGTGGCAGCCTGCATGGAAGACAGTTTTTTAGAAGTTGTTGCTGCTACACCTGAGAAGCCCAGCTTTCAAGATTCGCCATCCCATCTCTTGGACTCTTCATCCAACCCCTGTTCTGAGCAACAACTGCACTGCTCCAAGGAGAGCTTGAGGGACAGTAGGACTGAATCTGTACCTGAGAACTTAGTACTGCTTGAAAGTAATGACTTCCTGCTTTCCTCTGTTCTCTGGCTTTCTCCTTCAACTGGCTTGGCAGCAGATTCTCCCACCAATCATGTAGACCAAGGGGAAGAAATAGTAGAGGACAGAGCTATAGAAGAAAGAGAAATGAGCTCCCCTGTACTCCCTGAAAAGGTTGAATTGGGAGATCAAGCATTTGTGTCACATGTGGAAAATGTTCCACCCACATGCCTGACACCAAATCCAGTGGCACTGGAATCCCAGGCAGCTCCAGGCCCAGTTGAAGATGCTGGTAGGATTCTTGGATGTGATTCAGAGACTTGGATGTCCCCATTGGCCTGGCTAGAAAAAGGTGTAAATACTTCAGTCATGTTAGAAAATCTCCGCCAAAGTTTATCCCTTCCCACCGTGCTGCAGGATGCTGCCATTGGCACCACTCCTTTCTCTACTTGCTCTGTGGGGACTTGGTTTACTCCTCCAGCACCACAGGAAAACAGTACAAACGAATCCCATCTAGGCCCTCAGAGCACCAAGGAAAAAAGTGCTTCAGAGACACAGCACCGTCTGTGGGGGTAAGTGCCCCATAGCCTGTGGTTTTGGAGCTGTTACCTTGGATCTGCATGCTCTTTTCCCTTCCCTTCCCTTCCCTTCCCTTCCTTTTTCCTCACATTCTTTTTTTCCTGCTTCAGCCATCATCCTCCAGATCTGACGACCTTGTCTAGACATGACCTGGAAGATAATCTGATGAACTCTCTTGTCATTCTGGAGGTTCTGATCCGCCAGCTACAGGACTGGAAAAACCATGTGGCTGTCCCTCACCCTGAAGCCCGGGACTGTAGCACTCAGACAGATGCCTCTCTTCCTTGGGTAAGAAGCTTCCTCCCAAAGCCTGATGGATCTTGGTGGTGCTCTTCCTTAGAATTTAAGGCAGAAAACTGCCAGAGGACAAGTGGGTCTCCTTAATCACAGACTTCTTACTGTAGAATGTGTATGAAAACTGAGAATCTGAAAAAAAATCCTTAAAGCTGGGTATTCATTACATCCCTGGAGTACAAGACTTTCCAAGGGAGAGCAAGGGAAGTTTTGAAGGAATCAATGTTTGGATGTTCCTCTTCCAAATGTATTCTTTACTGTTTTTTTCTTTTCTACTTCCCCATTCTAATTGCCCTTACCCACTTTACCAGAGAAGAGCATACTTACTTTCTATCCCAAATTCTACATAGCAATCAAAGGACAACTGAAAATACTGGTGCACATTCTGAGAAAGTAAATGACTGGAATAATCATATAATATCCTTTTTTCATGTTTTCAACAAATTTGGAGGAAGACATGTCAATGGATCATTAGGCATTTTTGGTAAAAGTTCATTAAGATCACTGGCATATAGATAACTATAGATACATTCCTAGAATTGGATGACATGCCCTTCTTTCCTTTTTCCATTCCTGCCAATCTTTTTTTTTTTTATTTATATGAAGATTTCTTAGTACTTACATCTATTAGATTGGAAAATAGTGATAAATTTTTGCAGAACTATGTCTTGTGAGAACTGTAGTAATACATGAACTAATATGGGAAGGGAATTTCCATTCATTTCATTAATAGGTGATTCCTAACAAGAGTTCACTGGATTTATTTAGGGTTTTATTAAAAATTATAATGTTTAGCAGTATACAACTGATAAAAATGTGTCTCTTCAAAAGGAAGTTGTTTTTCATTTAAAGTCTTCTGGTCAAAGAAGTGTAGAAAATTTTTAAATTTAAATTTAGATGAACTCTCATTGCAGACATGTAGATCAATAACAGGTTTTATTTTATTTCATTTTCAAATCCATTTTATTTCAGTGAGAAAAAGAAAAGAAAAAAACCCAAAATTTGAAAACATGTCAATCGGGGCAATAATGGTACATACATTTCACAAATCAGTCACCCAGAGCATAAGACATCTGCATCCAGTTGTCCAAACAATATTTGCACAAATCTTTCTCTTCAGTGAACTCAGAGTATAACTATCTTAACTATCTTTTTTATATACATACACATATGTTGTTTCTTTCAGCTTCTCACACTAGTGAGACAATACTATGTTTACACATATGTGTCTTATTTCACTTATGAGTATGGTCTCAAGTTGCATCCATTTACCTATTAAAGCCTTCAGTTTATCCTTTTTAATGGCTGAATAGTACTCCATTATGTAAAAATACCACATCTTTTTTATCCATTCCTCAGTCAACGGCATTTGGGTTGTTTCCAAGATTTAGCTATTACAAATTGTGCTGCTATAAACATGGGTGCATATATATTGCTGTGATATGATATTCTTAATTCTTTTGGGAAGATACTTAGAAGGGGAGTAGCTGGGTTGAATCCTCTAGTTGCAGTTTTTTGAAGAATCTCCACACTAATTTCCACAGTGGTTATACCAGTCTGTGCTGCCACCACCAGTGGAGAAGCGTTCCTTTTTCCCCACAACCCCTCCATGAGTTCAATAACAAGATTTTAAAGTATAAAAATAAAATGCTTGTTTGGCAAGTGTGAGGTTGTGAGTTCAATCCCTGGTACCAGGGTGGGGAAAAAAAGCAAATATAAAGTATAAAAGCATACTAAGAGGTAATTCTTTTTTTTTTTTTTTTTTTTTCAGTACTGGGGATTAAACCTAGGACCTCATATATGCTAGGCAAGGCCTTTGCCACTGAGTTACACTTCCAGCCCATAGGATGAAGTTCTATGAGGAATAAAAATACAGGTTCAATAAGTCAGGTATATATGTGTAAGCCTAGCATTTGGCAGGCTCAGGCAGGGGGATCAGGCCAGCCTTGAACTCACTGTGTAGTCTATGCTGGGTTTAAGCTCACTACATAGCCCAGGCTGGCTTCAGACTTGCTGTGATCCTCCTGCCTCAGCCTCCTGAGTGCTGGGATTATAGGAATGTACCACCACACTTGGGGGGAAAAGGTTTTTTTTTTTTTTTTATGGGCTGGAGTTGTAGCTCACTGGGAAGGCCCTGGATTCAATTCTCAATACCACATACAATAAAGAAGAGTTGATCCTCAAGTGCCCAGGAATGACCTTTCAGTTGAGAATATTCTCAAAGTAATGATTACCTTTTGCTAAAAATCCTAGAAACCACAGGCTCTTCCTAACTGCTCACATTTTCTCTTATGTTATCATTATATTTTTTTTCTTGTCCTTGACCTTGTTTCCCAACCCTGAATCTGCTTTGTATCCTCTTCCCCTGAGCTTGCAAGGTCCCTTTGGAGGCCACTGAAGCAGAAATGAAAAGGGGAAATGACATCACTTTCAGCCATTTCCCAGCACCATGCATATCCTCGCTGCTTGGCTGCCTCCTTCACATTAATCTCATCACCTGCTTGACTGCCCAGCTCCGAGCAGTATGTGCGTCCTACCCAGCAGTGCTCCGTGGCTTTCCGCACGACGCAGTTCATAATGATAACTGTGGCTGGGAAAGGGAGCCAGGAACCCCAAGAGACCTGAGGATGATGCAATTTTGCCTCCTTAAATCTAGACTGTCACAGCTTCATGATTCAGTACTGCTGTTCTAGCAGTAGCCTTTTTTCAGAGAATGGCTACCTTTCACCACTAAGAAAAGCAGTATAATTTTCTTTTAGAATTTGAGTCTTTTTGTTTGGCAAGCATGAGGTCATAAGTTCAGTTTCCACTACAAAAAAAAGTAGAATTTGAGTCTTCCTAGGGCTCTGCCACCTTTGAGGTCATACTTTCTACTCTGAGGAGCATACTGTTTTTTGCTTTATTTTGTTTTTGTGGTACTGGAGTTAAAGCCAGAGCTCTTGCCCTGAGCTACATCCTTAGCCCTTTTTAAAATTTTTTTATTTTGAGACAAGTTCTCATGAAGTTGAGCTCAAGCTTTTGATACTCCTGCCTCAGCCTCCAGAGTGCTGTCATTAGAGGTGTGCACTACCGTTTCCAGCTTGGTTCATTCTTTCTTGAAGGCAATTAAATAAAATCCTTAAAATGGTTTAAATTTTTTGACCCTGTAGCTACTTTTAGGGATATATCTTAAGGGGATAAAGTTCTGAATAAAAATGGCAACAGGGAGAGGTAGAGGTGAAGTGCTTGCCTATAATCCCAGCTCTTGGATGACTGAGGCAGGAAGATTGCAAGTTCTGAACTGAGCCTGGGCAACTTAGCAATTTAGTGAGCACCTGTTTTAAAGTTTAAAACCATTTAAAGAAGACTGGGTCATTGTTGCCCTCTGATTGATGTGTTTTGAAATTTTGTTTTAGTTTTCCTTTCTCTTCTTCTTCTTTTTTTTTCTTTCTTTTTCTCCTTGAAATAAAATGGATTTGGGGAAAAAAAAAAAAGATGATGACAACTGGAGACGAGTGTAATAGCACATGCCTGTAATCCCAGTCTTTGGGAGACTGAGGCAGGAAGATCACGTCAAGTTTTAAGGCCAGCCTGGACTATACAGTGAGACCCTGTCTCAAAAAAAAAAAAAAAAAGGAAGATGGGATGTAGCTCAGTACAAAGACCCTGAGTTCAATTTCCAGTCCAAAAAAACACAACAAAGTAAAAATAATGAAATATAAGATGGGATACTGTATAGTCATTAAAAACAGTGTTCATGCTGGTGATATAGCTCAGTGGTAGAATACTTCCCTAGCACATGTAAAACCCTGGATTCCCCAGCACTGGGGGGGTGGACTTATGAGGAATTTTTAATAACATGGAAAAATAAGTTTAATACAAGTTTGTGATTGTTCAAATATTCTCTGAGAAACTTTGATGGTAAATAAAATACGAGCAAAAAATACTAAAAATAGTGGACCTCTGGCCAGGTAGCATGGCACATGCCTATAATCCTAGCATTCAGGAGGCTGAGACAAGAGGATCACTGAATTTGAGGCCAGCCTGGGCTACATAGTGAGTTCACAGCCAGTTTGAACTGCATAGCGAGATCCATTTCCAAACAAACAAACAACCCAGAAAAAAACAAAGAAAGAAGTGTGGTACTCTACCTTGATAAGCCCTCTAAAGCAGGTGTCTCACTCAGTCTATTCCAAAAAGGTAACATTTAAGTAGTAAAAACAAGACCCATTCCCAGCACTTGGAAGGTTGAGGCAGGAGGATTGCTGTGAGTTTGAGGCCAGCTTGGTCTACAGAGTGAGTTCAAGATCAACCTGAAATATATAGTGAGACCCACACCTGGCCCCATTGATTCTGAGGGGTATATAACTTTAGTTATGGTTTTTCTCAAGCATTATTTCATTTCATCAAATCTAAGGCATTATCAATATTAGGATGCAGTTCCATTTCAGAGCTATAAACTATGCAAAGGTATTCATCTTAGAATTTATTAATTATGGTATTTATTTTTAAATTTGTGGCCTGCAATTTTTTTCCTTGATACTTGAGGGAAATGCTATGGTCAATAGTTTTCAGGATAAGCCTTTATCTCTGGGGGTGAGTGCTGTGTTGTGGTTGAGAATCACTGCTCCAAGCCAATTGTGGTGTAGCACTCTGGGAGGCTGAAGCAGAAAAACTGTAAGTTCAAGTCTAATGTGGGCAATTTAGCAGCTTAGTGAGACCCTGTCTCAAAAGAATAAAAAGGTTGGGGATGTAGGTCAGTGTAAAAGCTCTGAGTTTAATCTCCAGTCTTTTAAAAAAAAAAAAAATCATTGCTCCATATGAAATTATTAATGACTCCTCTTTTCCGTCTTATTTTTTCATTTTCTAAAATTTCATAATAATTATGTGTTAGCCTGTTAATTAGGGAAAAAAAGATTTTAAAAGGAACTTTTTTACCTTCTCCTGAATTTTCCTTCTCTTTTATTGTTTTTTGTTTTTGAGACAGTGTCTTGCTATATAGTTTGGGCCAGCCTTGAACTGATTGCATAGCCCAGGCTGGCCTCAAACTCATGGCAACCCTTCTGCCTCAGCCTCCTGAGTGCTGGGATTATAGGCATGTTCCACCATGCCCAGCTTGAATTTTCTTTCTGGTTTGGCTTCATCTAGTTGTGAGCCCTTGTAGGGGGTCAACGAGCTTGTACCTGACCAAGCAGTGACAAAGATAAAACACAAAGAGATGCAGAATAGTGTGGGGGGCTAGGGGACTCTTTTCTCCCTTTGACAAAGAGCCCCGAGTGACTGGCCCATGTTGGCTTTATTCACTCAGACACGGTCATAAGCAGTAAAACATAATTTATCTGTCTCCTATCCATGGTGCATATCCGAGTAAATAGCCAGATCTCAGCTGTATTAATTTTGCCTGCAGCATCTGCCTTTCTCTCCAGTGCTCATAGAAGAGGCTAGTTAGGCCTTAATCTTCTTATCTGGTCTCCCACAAGCCTTGGCTTGCTTCTGATAAGGAAGGCTCCTTTAGCTCACTGGAGGAGAAAGGGAATGAGAGTGCATTGTTTAAACAAAAGGAGCAATTTGATTATCTGCCTAGGTACCTAAGGAACCTAAACATCTTCAGGAGAGCCAGAAAATTGGACAGGCCCTACAGCAGGCCAGGAGCATCATGGTAAGTGTTGATTGACCCTCTATCATTGCTAGGGTCTTCTGTGAGGCTTGAAAATGGAGAATCCTGGGCGGTTAGTAGATGATGACACTCAGCTGTCATGGCCAAGGGAGGGTCCTACATTTCCCTTCTTTGTGGAGGACTTATTAGTAGCTTGGAATTGGGTCAGTGGCTTTCCTCCCTTGCTCTCCTGCTTCCTGCATAGGGACTAAATTTCATCCAGCCTGACCACCTCTTCCTCCACAGCAATCATGGATGCTAGCCTCTAATGAGCTCACAACCTTGCTTCACCTGTCCCTGCTGCATGTAGAGGAAGATAAAACAGCTGTGAGTCAGGAGGTAAGCAGATGAGGTGGAGGCCGAGGCCTCTGGTGGGGCCAAAAGGCCAAAAAGGAAGCAAATGCAGCATCTTATTGTTATCTTGTAGTCTTGGCTTGCAGAGACTTTGATCTCCTGCTGTTTTGATATGCTGAAGAAACTGAAAGTAAAGCTCCAGAGCCTCAAAACAGAAATGGAGGAGGCAAGGCACAGAGAGGAAGTGGCCCTCAGAGGCAGAGATGTGGTAAGATGCTGGGCGTTTGTTCCTGAACACGGGAGGTGTTCAGCTCAGGGCTACTATAAGGAATGTCCTTGAGACACAGATGAGTGACCTAAGCACTGCCTGCCCTGGGGAATTAAGAATTACTAAGGTATTGGATGGTCATAGGTATTTGTGCTGTTTCCCTCCTCCATCCTGCATGTCTTTGCAACCTCTTCCCTACATAGGCAGAGACGGTGCTGGAGGCTTTCTGTGCACATGCCAGTCAGCGCATCAGCCAGCTAGAAAAGGACTTGAAATTTACAGGGGAATTCAGAGGTCTTCTGCAAGAGGCCCAGGCCCATCTGGTAATAAAAGCATTTTCTATGCTGTGGTCCATGTTGATGTACTGGGAAGATGGTCACACTCCCCTCCCCCTTAGTACCTCCATAGTCAACCCTTCCCTCGCAGGTAGGCCTTCATGCAGAGCAAGAAGAGCTAGCTCAGCAGACAGTGAGTCTGACTTCTACCTTGGAACAGGACTGGACATCCATGCAACTCGATGTGAGTGTTTGGGGCCATCATAGCCACTTCCTTTCTCATAGCCAGCCCTGTGAGGAGCCTTGCCTCAAATGTGCTATAATGACCTGCTTATTTCCCCTGTAGTACGCTGCATGGACAGCTTTGCTGAGTCAGTGTCAACAACTCACAGAAAAACTCACAACCAAGAGCCGACAGGCCCTGCAGGACCATGATGCTGCAGTTGAGGAAAAGCAGCAGGTACAGAGCATGAGTGGGGATTGCTTAGGCCTGCTTTCCTTTTCCTCTGCAGAGGCCTTTCCAGTGTGAGATATTACACTTTTCAGTTGGTCTTTCTACCCTGGGTTTAGAGAGCAGCCAAGTTCCTTATCTATAAGAAGAATCAAATCCAATGGTTTGTTTCTGTTGCTTTTCAGCACCTTCTTTTTACTTATTTCATTTATTTATGTATTTATGTATTTATTTATTTATTTTTGTTGTTGTTATTTTGAGACAGGGTCTCATTACATAGTTCAGACTGGCCTTGAATTCACTTTGTAGCCCAGGTTAGCTTTGAACTTGAAGTGATCCTCCTGCCTCAGCCTTCCAAGTACTGAGATTACAGGCATGCCTCATTACACCTGGCTCTTCAGCACCTTTTTTTTTTTTTTTTTTATGTGCCAGGGATTGAAAGCACCTTCTTTATGTTAGCAATTTTTCTCATGTATCTTTTTCTTAAAGATCAGCTTTGTTTTGTGCAATGCTGTTACCCAGAAGCAAGGTCATTTGCTGTCTTGTCCAGAAAAAGAAGCTGCACTGAGTCCTGGTATTCTTGATCCAGGGAGAATTTTATTGATTGATTGATTGATTGATTGATACCAGGGATTCAATTCATGACCTCACACTTGCCAGGCAGGCACTTATGCCTGCTGACCTAAATCCCTGGCCCTCAGGGAGAATTATAGATGGAAAACTATCTTTTAGATTTCCAGGGAGCTGGCACAAACCTCTTCCCATTTAGAGGACTGCAAAGGCCAAATAGAACAACTGAAGTTGGAAAATGGTCGCTTAGCAACAGGTATGTGTGTGGTGTGTGTAAGCAGGTGAGCTGCTAAGGCTTGGAGTGTGGTGGTAGAGCAAGGAAGTGCCTTGGAACACCTACTTTAGATCAAAAATGTGAAGGTTTCCTGGCTTAATGATTGCATGGTGTCATTAGGTTACTTTTGATCTAGATCTCCGGGCTCAGCTACAGATTCTGGCCGACACGGATAGGCAGCTAAAAGAGCTGCAGAATCAGCATGCCCACTGTACTCAGGACCTGGCCACAAAGGATGAGTTGCTCTGCCAACTTACCCAGAGCAATGAGGAGCAGGCTGCTCAGTGAGTTCCTATAGTTTATTGTGGTAGTAGGCACCCAGCATGTAAGACCAAGCAGGATTTAACATACGGTCTCTGGCAGATGGCAAAAGGAAAAAACGGTGCTAAAACAAACTCAGGCTGAACTGCAGCAACAACAGGCTGTGTTGGCCAAGGAAGTGCAGGACCTCAAGGAGACCCTGGAGGTAAGGGAGCTGGTAAACCTTAGGAGTGAGACACTTGCCTGATGTCACAGAGGTGAGGTTTGAGACAACAGACCGGTAAAAGCCTCTGGCCAAGGGCTCTAAAGTTCCCCCCTTGGACTCATTCTCTCCCTTTCCTCTCTTGCTCTTTCCCTTCCTTCCTCCTCTTGTCTTTCTAGTTTGCAGACCAAGAGAATCAGGTTGCTCACCTGGAGCTGGGCCAGGTGGAGTGTCAGTTGAAAACCACTCTTGATGTGCTCCGGGAGCGCAGCCTGCAGTGTGAGACTCTCAAGGACACTGTAGAGAACCTAAAGTAAGTGCTTTCCTTTTCTATACTTCCCGCTAAGGGCTTATTTTTCCCAGAAACACTCCTAGAAATCAGTCTCCAAGAAGGGAATCGTGACAATATCAAGCTTCTGGTTTCTTTCCTTGAATTCAGGGGCTTTGGGAAAAGTGTTCAGAGAAGATAACTTGGGCTTTGGTTATCTTCCCCATTCCCTATTTCAGGGCTGACCTGGCCAGCACCATAGCAGAGAACCAGGAACAGGACCTGCAGAAGACATGGCAGTATTCCCAAGAGCTAGGAGTGCTGACCAAGCAACTACAGAGCCTAACCCTCTTCCTACAGACAAAACTTAAGGAGGCGGTAGGTCCTTATCTTCCAACTATATCTTGCAGCTGGGCATTGTGGCACATGCTTGTAATTGCAACATTTGGGAGGCTGAGGCAGGAGGATCATCACTAGTGAGGCACTAGGCTATGTAGTGAGGTCAGGATCAGCCTGGACTACATAGCAAGCTCTGTCTCAAACCCTCCATACACACACACACAAAACCAAATTGTATCTTGCTTATATGGAATAGTCTTCCTCAAATTCTGCTCCTGTTCTATTTCTGAGACCTTCAGTAACTATAGGACCTCTTCAACCTTATCACTCACATATTTATTTATCTCCCTGTTATGAACCTTTTACTCCAACAAGGCAGCCTATACACCATACACACATCCTGTCTCCATTCATAGCTGGCCTTGGGCTCTTCCTACATCCATTTTCTTCTATTTTCAGAGTAGAAATTCTTTTTTCCTTTCCCATTAAAATCTTTCCTGGGGGGCCAGGGGTTTAGCTCAGTGGCTTAAGTGCCTGCCTGGAAAGCACAAGGTCGTGAGTTTGATCCCTGGTACCAAAAAAAAAAGAAAAAAATCTTTCCTGGGGCTGGGGGATAGCTCAGTTGCACAGTGCCTGCCTGGCAAGCACAAGGTCATGAGTTTGATTCCCGGTACAAAAGCAAAACAAAAAAACCCACTGTTGTAGTCAGGGATTGGGAGGAGAACAATTAGAATCAAGACATAGAGTTTATAATATTATTTTTATGATGGTCACCCAGAGTTAACACAAGAAAATGCAGGAAATCTATCCACAATACTAAAGACATAGAATATTTAGGCAAGAGCTTGGATCCCACAGCAATGTCCCACATGAGTCCAGATGAAGACCCAGAGCTCATGACAATGCCTCCCATGAGTTCAACTGGAGGTCTAGAGCCCACAAGAAGGACTCACACCAGCCTCTTCTGTGCTGGGAAGGCCCAAAGGTCAGTGGTAGAAGCTAGAAAGTCCATTCCAGCAGGGTGAAGGAACTGGGCTGGCAGGCTGAGGGCTCCATGCTGGAGCCGAGAAGTCATACTCAAAACAAAAGACCAGTGCTGTCCTGAAAAGCACCACAGCCATCCTCAGTAACACGGAGGCCCTGAGCTCCTTGGATAATAAGCATAGTCGAGTACATGCCAGGAAGCCAGCATGACAAGTGCATCCTGGAGACCAAGTGGCACACGTCTTCCCCTCTGGAGCCAAGAAGCAATGCTCAATGTGAGGGCTAGAGTTTCTCCAGGAGAACCTGCCGGCTCTAACAGCAACTCATAGGAGAACCCACAATGCCTCAACACCTCTCTTCCTCTTTTCCACATCTCTGTTTATGCTGGGAACTTTCCTCAGGTGAAACATCTACGCTCAGCACCATGGTGATTTAATTCCACTGGTGTTAAGCTGACCACCAGTTTTTAAATCTATAACACCACTATTTTTAAAATGTTCCCAAATCATATGGACTCATTGACCTCTTTGTTTGCTGCATCCCTCACAAGCTTACTCTCCTTTTGCTTTTGTATTGGTTTTCCACGGATATCTGGTCTCTTCAAACAGACAATATTTCTTTTTTTTTTTTTAATCGGTACCGGGGATTGAACTCACAACCGCATGCTTGCAAGGCAGGCACTTATGCCGCTGAGCTAAATCCCCAGCCCCTAAACAGACAATATTTCAAGAAAGAAAGTTAGCCTTGCTTCTTTGGCTTCCTCAGAGTTCA
Organism: Hydrochoerus hydrochaeris; assembly: GCA_004027455.1. Lineage (NCBI taxonomy): Eukaryota > Metazoa > Chordata > Mammalia > Rodentia > Hydrochaeridae > Hydrochoerus > Hydrochoerus hydrochaeris. Next base: position 504,341 of record PVLA01000236.1, read on the forward strand.
CACTAACAGTACATGGTTGACATCTTTCAAAATACAGTTAATTAGCTTGCGCAACAGTTAAAGGCACAACTAAGATCCTGACCCTGTTCCAGATATGTGCTGAAATGTCAAACAGTCTACAGTCTGGAAGGAAAGACAGATGCAACATTATCATCTTGATACAACTGTGGTAGAAGTCTGAATGGGCACTGGGAGCACAGAGAAAGGACAATCAGTTCTACCTTTTTTTTTTTTTTTTGAGACAGGGTCTTGCTCTGTAGTTTAGGCTACCCTTGAACTCACTGTATAACCTGGATTGGCTTTGAACTTGTGGTGATCTTTCTGCCTCAGCCTCTTGAGTGCTGAGATTACAGGCATGCACCATTATGCCTGGCAAGACCTTATAGCAAGACCTGTGTCAGGTGCTAGGACTACAGGAGAGAAGGCAAAGTCCTGCTCATACAGAATGTGGCAAGTGTGGGAAGTACCTTTTCTATGATAGGCAGTATAGGAGGTGTATGGGGCAAAGCAAGAGAGGGGATAGTGATAGTCTCCTCTAGAACTGGCAGCCATTCCTAAAAGGCCACATGAGTGAGTTTGGCTTTGTGGGTTATTTGGTTTTTGTCTGAACAACCCAACCCACTTTTGTAGCTCATGGCATTGCTCTTTGTTAAGCAGCCATTGACAGTATCTAAATGAGTTCAACTATGTTCTAATAAAACATTTGCAAAAACATTTGGCAGCCCAGATTTGACCTGCTGCCCACTTTGCTCCAGAACAGTAAATACAAGATTGGGAACAGATTTTTGGTGGGAGTAGGACAGGAGAAATGGTGAACTCAGCTTTGCATATACTTTTTTTTTTGTTTTGTGTTTTGGTTTGATTTGGTTTTTTGAGACTGAGTCTTGCTATGTAGTTCAGGCTGAACCTGAACCCATTATGTAGTCCAGGCTGGCCTTGAACCTGTGGTGATCCTCCTGGCCCTGTGTCCTGAGTGCGGGGGGATTAAAGGCATGCATTACCACACCCACCTCAGCTTTATATATACTAACATTCATGTGGACCATTGGAGTATTCTGGTAGAGTTTATTTCACAGGCAGTTAAGTCTTTGTGCCTGGAGACTGGGAAAAAAATCCAGTTGAAAAAAAGAGATCAAAGAGTCATTCATGTGGAAATAGAAGCTGGCATGAATATTTTTGTGGTGTTCCCAAGGTGTGACCACCCAGGGAAATGGATTAGACAGTGAAAAGAGGCCAAGGCCTAAACCCAGAAGGGTCCAATGATTAAGGAAGGACCTGTGGGTGGAGAGAAGAAATACCCAGAAATGCATGAGGCCTCTACATGAAGGAGGGTCATGACCTGGAAGAAAGGGAAGTTTCTAAAAGCACAAGATATTTAAGAGCACAAGAACTTGCCACTGTTAAACAGGCCAGGAGAAACAAGCAGAGAAGTACTCACTGTATTTGAAAGTAAGGAAGCCGTCAGTGAACCAAATGGCAGGGATTGTGGTGGAATGCTAGGGAAGAAGCCTGAGTATAGTGGAGTAGGACATAGCAGATGGTGAGAAATATGGGCTGCCTTTTTCTCTCTCTCAGGAAAAGAGGCCAGGAGTAGCCAAAAGGAGATTTAAGGATTTTTCTAGTCTTTGTTTTTAAATTATTGTTTTAGTGAGCTGGGCATGGTGGCACATGCCTGTAATCAAGAGACTGAGGGAGGAGAATTGTCTCAAGTTCAAGGCCATCCTGGGCTACCCAGTGAGTTCAAGAGCAGTCTGAATTGCATAGTGAGACCTTGACTCAAAAAAATAGATTATTAGGGCTGGGGATTTAGCTCAGTGGCATAAGCACCTACCTTGCAAGTGTGAGTTCATGAGTTTGATCCCTGGTACTGATTAAAAAAAAAAAGATTATTTTAGCAAGCAAGGCTTAGGGATATAAACCTGTTTGAAAAGTGCTGATGGAGGAGTTGGAGAGAGAGCTGCACAGCAGTGGGTGGAACCCGCTAGAAGAGGAGGCTGGAACTGAGGCATCACTCTGAAGAGTAGTTGATATTTATCCTCCCTCGTCCTTAGGCTGAACCAGAGACCCTTTCACTAAGCACAACCCACGCCCTTGTTGAGGAACACCCTCCACCTAATGGCAGTGCCTTTGTGGGGAGCATCTCGACAGCAGACACGAATGAAGGTTAGAGGCCCTCAGAGGTGGGAGCAGGAAAGCTGTTCCTGACACCTTGAGCTGCCAAAGACACCTTGCGTCTCCCAGTTGCCACTGTGGCAGACTCCTGACCCTCACCAGAAGGACCTTTCCCCATGGTGGCTTTTGGTTTGTTTATTTTAGAGCCAGAATCAGCTCCTGTGTCCTTGCTTGGAAGCGACAAGAGTGCTTTCACCCGAGTAGCATCAGTGGTTTCCCTTCAGCCTCCAGGTTAGGAGGGGCTCCAGGGACCCTGCCTCATTTCTAGAAAGTTTGGTGGTGACAAATAAAGACAAAAGCAGTGAGAAGTGCTTTGCTCTAAAAACCTCAATTCCACTTGGGCTCATTTTATTTCTGTCTTTTGGGATCTGTAATGTTCTGGATATTTAAATCCTAGGGGTGGGGAACACCGGGAAGAGTTGGTGGAAATAAATGGTGGCTATACACCCCTTCCTTCCAGGCTGAAGGGCTGCACCGCCATCTAGGACTTTCTCTTTCAGAGACCCCGGATGTAGAGATGAACCTGGCAGAAATGAATACTAAGCTGCTTGAGCTTCACAGCCTGTGTACTCTGCTGCAAGAGTCTAAAGAAGAAGCCATTGGGTCTCTGGAGCAAAAAATGTGAGTGAGATGAGTCTTGGTGACAGGGGTAGTGGTTCCTTACCTGAAGAGCAGAGCCCCCTCAGAGGACTGGAATGATGAGGAATTCTTCCCTCCCCTAGCTGTGCTCTGCAGATGAGGCTACAGGCCCAGGAAGAACAGCACCAGGAAGCCCAGAAGGCAAAGGAAGCGGACATAGAGAAGCTAAACCAGGCTTTGTGCTTGCGCTACAAGGTGAAGGAGGGGCCTAGAAGTGGGGCGATGAAGAACTGGGGCAGCTGTACTGGCCCACTGGGAGCCACTGTCTCTCCAGAAATCTGGGTAGTGGGGATTTTCCAGCCAGTGCTCTAGTTTCGCCTTTCCTGGGGTCAGACATTTTGCATTATTTAAGAATCAGCTGCAGGCTGACCTGTATTTCCTAGCAGACTAGAAGAGAATTCTAGGAGAACTCTCCCAACATTGAGCTATGCTTTGTCTAATTTGGCCCTGGGGAAAGAACTGGAGTGGTAGGGTATCAGCTGATCCCAGTAGAGCCAAGCACAGGGTCAGACACTCTCCCGCCTCCTGGCAAGAGCCGCAAAGAAGCCAGCTCTCTCCCTCAGTGACTTCTCACCTCCCTTTCACAGAACGAAAAGGAGCTCCAAGAAGTGATACAGAAGCAGAATGAGAAGATCCTAGAGCAGATAGACAAGAGCAGCGAGCTCATTGTACGTCCTCGGGTGCCCAGTTCTTGCCTTCCATGCCACTGTTGGTTAACCTGATCTACCTCTGTCCACAACATGGGATAAAGGTAGAAAAGGTCTCTGAATACCAGGGATATCTCTGTTCTCATTCACAGAGCCTCAGGGAAGAGGTGACCCAGCTTACCCGCTCCCTTCGGCGTGCAGAGACGGAGACTAAAGTGCTCCAGGAGACCCTGGCAGGCCAACTGGACCCCAACTGTGAGCCTGAGGCCACTAACTGGATCCAAGAAAAAGTGTGGCTCTATCAGGAGGTGACTCAGAGTTAACAGAGAAGCTGGGCACGTGGTGGGGACCCCAAGCTGTACCCCTATTTATCTGGACATACCTATAGGTGGACAAGTTGAGAGTGATGTTCCTGGAGATGAAAGATGAGAAAGCAAAACTCATGGTCAAGTTCCAGAGCCAGGTGAAGATTTCCATACTATCTCAGCACTGCTTCCTGCCACCACTGGCAAAGCCCCTGCCACACTGCCTCTATCCTACCGGGCTATGCTGTTCTTTTAAGCCCATGACTTACAGAGCATATTTGCTTCCTAGAGAAACATCCTAGAGGAAAACCTGCGGCGCTCTGATGCAGAGTTGAAGAAATTAGATGAGATCGTTCAGCATATTTACGAGGTAAAGCAGGGAGGGAGATGATACAACTAAGCCACCTAAGGTCCAAAGCTTCTTGGTCCCAGGAGGTACTGAGGAGCACAGCTCTGGTTCCCAGCCTGTGCCAAGAGCTGGGCCTTCATACTGCAGGCTCCTCTGGTTTGTTTTCTCCCTTTGTACTCAGCGGGTGCTCCAGGAGCTGGCAGCCATGGGTCTGTTCTGAGCTGCCTTTTCTGCCTTTCTTTCCAGACTCTGCTGTCCATCCCAGAGGTGGTGCAGAGCTGCAAGCAGCTACAAGGATTGCTAGAATTTCTGAGCTAAGAAATGGAGTAGCCAATGGCAGTGGTGTGTGCCTGTAGTTCCAGCTACTCAGGAGGCTGAAGCAGGAAGATTGCCTGAGCCCAGGACTTCAAGACTACTTGGGGAAAAAAAAAAAAAAGAAAAAAAGAAACTGAAAGCTGGATTCTCCCTCCTGCCTTTTTACCTGCAATACCCTCTCACCCGAACACTAGGACCAATAGGCCTAGAGCCAACTGTGTTTAATATTATTTAAATAAAGTATGTTTAATGTACTTCTTTAAGCTCACTGAATCTTATTTTTGGGTAGGAGGGAGTGGATGAGCTCCGAATAGGATAGAGGCCTGCATACCCTGCACACATTTCATACATTTCTTTCTATCTCCTGCTGCATCCAGAGCCATGGCTGTCTGCCCTCCTTCTGTTGCTTTCCCCAAACACTTTGGGCACTGGACTGCTTGTTCCCTGGCTCCTGGCCTGTGGGAAACAGAAAAGGCTCCATTCTCTTACGTTTCCCATCCCCCCAAGGGGTTGGCTGTGGCAAAGTTGGGGCTGAGGACAGAGACTCTCAGTTCATTACTCTATGCCTTGTACCTGGGCACCTACTGGTGCTCTGTCACACCTACCCCATCTGCTGTCACTGGGAGACTCCTCTTCACCAGACCAGAGTTAAACCCAACCTCCAGCACAGTGCCTTGCAAGTGGCAGAGATGAAAGCAAGGCCTGGAGGTGGGAGGGGGACAGTCCCCAGAAGCCAGCAGGCCCTGGCAGGGGAGTCACTCCACCTCGTCGCCACGCCTTTGTGGGCGGAGCCTTGCTCCAGACCAGTCCTAGGGACGCGCGGGCCCAGCGGGGAGGCGCAGGCCCCGCCCCCCCGGAGAGTCACGTAGCTCTGCGGCATCCGCAGCCTCTTTAACCCGAGGCAGGGCTGAGCCGCTGCAGTTGCGGACCTGATCCTGTGCTCCTGTGGCTGGGGCTGGTAACTTGACTGCACGGAGGTAAGGTTCCGGGCCAGGCGGGAGCTGCTCAGCATCTCCACTTCCTCCCAGGGCTTCTTCCCTGCCATCCTTGCCCTGCTCCCAGGCTTCCCCAGGTGTACTTTTTAGGTTCTCTCCTTGCACCTTTCTGTTACCCCTGCTTCCCAGCTCTCTTAATTGCAATTCAAGCTTTTCCAATCCTGGATTCTATATCCTGGATTTTATTTTTTTCTTTCTGTAGCAGGCTTTCCTACCCAGTCTTTCCTAGCCGTTTTATTTTGTTTTGTTTTTCCACCCAAGGCATTTTAATCCCAGCTTGCTTTTGCTCCTTCTAGGCTGGGTCCCTCTCCAGCTCTTTTGCCTTCTCTGTCTCCAGGTCTAGGTCCACCCTGACTGGTTGCTTCACCATTGCCATCATCTCCCTTAGTCTCTCTCCTCTCCTGTGGGTCTGTCTCCTCACTGGGCGTCCGGGTTGAATGCTCCTTATTTCCTGTATGCCCCTGCACACAGAGGAAGTGCTTCTGGGCTCTGGTGATGACCTGGTGGTGTTACCTCGATTGATCGTCATACCTAACTTAGCCTCTTTCTCACTTTGCAGGCCTACTGGGGTAGGGTACAGAAACAGGCAGTCAGGTTTGCAGTACGGCAAAGAAAAAGAAAAAAAAAAAAAGAATTTATGGAACCCTGTGACTGTTATTTGTGTCACCCCTACTTCTTATGCTGCCTGTGACAAGTACCTTTGCTTCTTTCTGAAGCCTTGGAATAAATTTGGTTTCCTTAAGGACCCTGTTGAGGACGAGAAAAGAGAAACTGGGAAGACCAAGGCTTATACTTGCCTCAGATTTAATGAAAGAAGGACTGGTGATTTTAACTGGGCAATAATATTTTTAGTTTTTTGAGTCAGGGTCTCCCTGTGTAGTTCAGACTAGCCTTAGATTCTTGGCGATCCTCCTGCCTCAGCCTCTCCAGGGCTGGGATTACAGGTGTGCACCAGTGACCTGTAGCTTCAGGGCTGTTTACCTCCCCACCCTCATCTTGCATCTTGCCTACAGGCTGGGAAGAGTGCCCACCAGGGACAAAAGGAGATGTGGGAACTGGGCCCCTAAGCTTTCTAGCTGTCAGAAAGATTGGTGTCACTTTGATGCCCAGGACTCATGCCAAGGACTGCTGCTGTGCTCCCAGCCCCATGTTTAGGAGAGGAGGGCATCTGACCCATTTGGCCAGGAGAAGCAGAGGAGGTAGAGGGTGGTATCTAGTCTATCTTTTCTCCATTCCAGAAAGCTGTCACCATGCCCCACTCATATCCAGCCCTTTCTGCTGAGCAGAAGAAGGAATTGTCTGACATCGCACTCCGGATTGTGGCACCAGGGAAAGGCATTCTGGCTGCAGATGAATCTGTAGGTAGGTGAAGGCCTACGATGGCAGTGGTAGAGAGTAGAGGAGGTCAGGGAGCCCTGGCCATGGAGAATGGCTGCCCCCATTTTGTTTGCCTCCAGGCAGCATGGCCAAGAGGCTGAGCCAAATTGGGGTGGAGAACACAGAGGAGAACCGCCGGCTGTACCGCCAGGTCCTGTTCAGTGCTGATGACCGTGTGAAGAAGTGCATTGGTGGCGTCATCTTCTTCCATGAGACACTTTACCAGAAAGACGATAACGATGTCCCCTTTGTCCAAACCATCCAGGATAAGGGCATTGTCGTGGGCATCAAGGTGCAGTCCCATCCCTCCACGGGGCTTGCTGTGGAAGCAGGTGTGTGTAGGAGGGGAGGCAGAGAAAATCCTACCTGGAGTCAGCCCTCCGCCTGTGTTTCCACTGCAGGTTGACAAGGGTGTAGTGCCTCTGGCTGGGACTGATGGAGAAACCACCACTCAAGGTACACAGTGGGGGCGCTTCAGGGCCAAGGAGGAGGTATGTAGTTGATGATGGCAGGAGAGGGACAGTGATGAGGCTGGTGCTGTGCCCACAGGGCTGGATGGGCTCTCTGAACGCTGTGCTCAGTACAAGAAGGATGGTGCTGACTTTGCCAAATGGCGCTGTGTGCTGAAAATCAGTGAGCGCACACCCTCAGCGCTTGCCATTCTGGAGAATGCCAATGTGCTGGCCCGCTATGCCAGCATCTGCCAGCAGGTGTGTGCTGGGGTTTGGGTGACCAGATGGGTGTCCTGTCCTGGTGGGGAGAGGGTTATAGGACTTTTTCCCATCTCACCTATTGCCCCGTCTAAGCTACTGTGCTCTTGCCTACAGAATGGCATTGTGCCTATTGTGGAGCCTGAGATCCTGCCTGATGGAGACCATGACCTCAAACGTTGCCAGTATGTTACAGAGAAGGTGAGTCCACAGCTGGGCACAAACACATTCTAGGGACAGCCTAGTAGGGGTGACTGCAGCCCATTTGCTGGCTTAGATCCAGACATTGTTCCCTAGCATTTTTTCATTCTGTTTTGTTTTGTTGAGGCAGGATCTTGCGACATAGTTCAGGCTGGCCTTGAATTCACAGTGATCCTCCTGCCTCAGCCTCCCAGGTGCTGGGATCACAGGCATGTGCCACCATGCCTGGCAGCATTTTTTCATTGATCCTAGAACAGCCTTGAAAGTCTAAGCCTGTATTGAACCCTTACGATCCATGCCAACCCACCCCTAGATGGGAGGCCTAGAGCGGTAATGAGAACCCAGAACTTTCAAAAACTTCTTCTGATCCCCAGGTCCTGGCTGCTGTGTACAAGGCCCTGAGTGATCATCATGTATACCTGGAGGGGACTCTTCTTAAGCCCAACATGGTGACCCCTGGCCATGCCTGTCCCATCAAGTATAGCCCAGAGGAGATTGCCATGGCCACTGTCACTGCCCTGCGTCGCACTGTGCCCCCAGCTGTCCCAGGTATTACCCTGTTTTCTAATCTGCTCCTACCTCTGAGGGCCATCCTGATGACTCTTTTTTTGTGGCCATCAGGAGTCCCTTACCCTGGAAAATAGGGAATGACCAATCAGTTGGTCTTCTCTCCTCCAGGGGTGACATTCCTGTCGGGGGGTCAGAGTGAAGAGGAGGCATCACTCAACCTCAATGCCATCAATCGCTGTCCCCTTCCACGGCCATGGGCCCTCACCTTCTCCTATGGGCGTGCTCTGCAGGCCTCTGCACTCAATGCCTGGCGAGGGCAAAAGGACAATGCTGGAGCTGCCACTGAAGAGTTCATCAAACGGGCTGAGGTTGGGAGCTGGGTGTGGCAGGGGTTGTAGTGGGAGTGTGTGTGTGGCTGGGAAGGGCTGAGCACTGAGATTACTGGTGGTCAGGGTTTGACACCTGTGGGTGGTTCAGCCCACTCATGCCATCATCCCCTTTTGCAGGTGAATGGGCTTGCAGCCCAGGGCAAGTATGAAGGCAGTGGAGAAGATGGTGGAGCAGCGGCGCAGTCCCTCTATATTGCAAACCATGCCTACTGAGGTGTACTTGCTCCACATACCGCCCTTGGCCCAGCCATCTGCACCTACTTTTGCCTGTAGTCATGGCCAGGGTCAAATAGCCATGCAAAACAGAGATGCCTTCACCCAGCTCCAAGTCGTCTTCTTTTTCTCTCCTCCCCTCTCCTTTCCTATTGCTGCACCTAGGACCATAGGATGGGAGAATAGGAAGTCCCCCGTGTCTGACGGCAGGAGAGCTGCTAGAAGTCTGAGCAGGATGCCTGGGTATTCCTCTGCCTCCACCAGCCCTCATCATTTCCCCATGATAGTATAACTTCTCTTTGGGCTGGCCCTCTCTCTAGGATGGGAAGGAAGTATATGAGCCCTGACTCATGCCTTGAGTACATACCATATAGGAAATAAAAGGTAGCAAAACATGCTACTTTGTGTTGTTTCTTTTACACATCGAATTCCCACCTCCTCTTTTCTGCTCTCTGGTGATTCTGTCTCTGGGCCCTGTGACTGTGCAGGTAGAGGGTGAGGACTTGAGTTTTCCTAGGCTTCATATTTATTGAGGAAGGCATGCCTAGCCACCATTCCCAGCTCAGGTTCTTGCTTGCTGTTTATGTCTGCAGTGGGGCAGTGAGGAGGGCTGTTGTCTTCTAGGGACTACCACATCAGGCCACTAGGCTGCAGCTACCAAAGGATGGAGTACGGGGAGATGAACAACTCCTGAAGGTGGATTTTGTGGAAGGCTCAAAGGAGGGAGGCAGCAGCACAAGATGGGATAAGGTTGGGCAGGAATTGGACCCATCTCAGCAATAGTGAACAATAGGGGCCTAAAACTTTCCACTAGAGGCCACCACATTAGGAGGAACACCTGGGCTCCTATCCAGTGGGGGGGTGGGGGAACCACAGCTTTGGTGGCTGCCAGGGCTAAGGAAGATGTCTAGGAGGTTGCCAAGAGCTATGACCCACCCCTATTTGGAAGAGATTTGTTACAGAGTGGCACAGTTTGAGAGTCTGGGCAAGGGCAGACCTGATGAGGCTTTCTGCTGAACTTTGAGCACTGTGCTGGGGTGTTAGGGAGATGGAAAACCTGGGCCTATGGCAAATACACAATGAGAGAACACCTGGATGCAGTGGTGCACACCTATAATCTCAGCATTTGGGAAGGCTGAGGCAAGAGGATTGCCATGAGTTTGAGGCCAGCATGAACTACAATAGTGAGACCATGTCTCAAAAAAAGTTTGAAAAGGGGCCAGGGATTTAGCTCAGTGGCAAAAGCACCTGTCTGGCAAGTGCCAGGTTGTGAATTTGATCCCTGATACCACCCCCCAAAGTTTGAAAAAAATAAAGGAAAAAAAGATGAGAGAATAAGCTGGGTGTGTTCTGTGCGAGCTCCAATATTCCATCCAGTGTGGCCTGACCTTATAACAAAAATAGCTACCCCATAGTACTTTCTATATGCTCCTGCCATACCATGTTCTAATCCCAGTATGTATTAACATAGACACTACTGGCTATTATTCCTATTTAGTTTTGACCTAACCCAGTGGCACTCTACCACTGGGCTAGTCTCAGCATTTTTTAGTTTTCACTTTGAGACAAAGTCTTGCTAAATTGCTCGGGGTGGCCTCTCTAGTAGCTATAAGTGTGTGCCATTAGTATTTAAATATGAGGAAACAGGCAAAGAGGCATAGAAGTCATTCAGATACTAAGAGGTGAACCCATGATTTGAAACCAAATGATTAGGATTCAGAGCCCATGCTCCTGAGTTTTTAGGGCTTTTTGTTGTTTTATGGTTTTTTTTAGAGACAGGATCTTGCTATATATTCCAGGCTGGTCTCCAATTTGCAGCAATCCTGCCTCAGCTCCCGAGTGCTGGGATTATAGGCATGGGTCACTACACCGGGTGTACAGTTTTCAAGACTTTTAAAGTGTCCTGACTTTTCCAAATTGGAAATGAATAGAGATAAAAATACTGGTATAACCGATTATGTTAAAAGAAAGTATAAGCTAGCTACCTCCGTGTCTGAGGCTTGAGGAGCCGGTGCTCAAAAGAGGAACTCTATGATAGGGATGATAAACAATGCCAACTGACATTTGAACGCTTCCCTCTGTGCCAGGATCTTTACGCACAAGGCCCATTTACTAAATGTCTCCGTTTTTCAGATCTGAAAACTTCGAGCTTCCCGTGATCGCCCAGATATACAGATAGTATTTAGCTTCTCGCCCTTCATCTGTGGGGCTATGACTATGTTCCAACAATGAAAAGGGGCTTCATCACCTGTCTAGTTTGCATGAAGCCCTGAGTTCGATGCCTGGCAACAATACTAAACCACACCACACTAAACCACAAACCAACCACGGATTGTTCCACCCGCACAGAAACCCTCAGTTTTCGAACACCCCTCTCAGCCCAGTCAACCTTCCAAACTCCTGGCGTAGTTCGACGCCAACTCCGCCCACTTGATGGCGTTCTCGCGCGTGCGTCTGGGGCGCTGCTCTCCATTGGCTATAATCGCTGCCGTGGTCCCGCCCTCCCTTTGCGAGGTTTCTGATTGGGGGGAGCTTACGCAGCTCCGCCCCTGGCGGTTTAGAGTAGTCGGAAGCGAGCATGGCGGCTGCTGGGGCTACAGCTACTGACCTAGGTGCGGTGGGCTTTGGGTGGGAGCTGCAACTCTGGGATTGCAGGGGAGGGATGAAGGGATGGGGATTGAGTGTGATAGAGATCCTGCAGCCCGGGTTAAGGGGTCGCTTTAGACGCGATTCCTTCAGACATGGCTTAGGGTCCCTAGCACGGCAGTCTCTCCAAATGCCGGCTGGGGATCTCTGAGGACCGGTGGTCCGGGCTTCTCCGTGTCAGGGGTAGAGCTGGCAGCCAAGCCCGTTTCCCGCACCTCAGTCGGTCCCCCGGTGTCCCCAGAGGTGGTCCGCGGCAAGCGCGCCGCCCTCTTCTTCGCTGCGGTGGCCATCGTGCTGGGGCTGCCGCTGTGGTGGAAGACCACGGAGACGTACCGGGCCCCGTTACCTTACTCCCAGATCAGTGGGCTGAATGCCCTGCAGGTGAGACCTCGGTGGGAGAGTGCCTGGGGCAGCCTGCCGGTGAGGTGGAGACTCAGCTGATGGTCCGGATACTCCTTCCCGCAGCTCCGGCTCATGGTGCCCGTCACTGTCGTATTTACCCGGGATTCAGTGCCCCTGGACGACCAGGGAAAGCTGCCCTTCACCATTGTGCATGAGAGAGAGATACCTCTGAAATGTGAGTTGCTGGGTGGGTAGCTGGGCAGTATTTTGGGTTTGAGCTGAGTCTGGAGATGTGTTGGGTAGGAGGAGCGTGGGTGGCCCATAACCTCTTATTAAAAGAGCTCTCAGAACAGTGTGTTTGGTGGTTAGGTACTGTAAGTTCAGTGTGTGTCATTAAGACCAGCAATATTTTTCATAAAATAATTTATGCTACCTTATCAGAAGCAGTTCATCCCCATCAAAGTAGAGGGGAGAAAGATGTAGTAGACAGAAAGCAGTTTGAAATTATATTGGATATGTACACAGACCTTTCAGTTTAACGTTAAACACTACTGTTAGGCACTTTTCTTAGGTACCAGGAATTTGGGGATGAATAAGAAACTGATGATTTCAAGAAACTTATAAGTAGGGGAGAAAGACAAATAGGTAAAAGCTATTACTGTAGAAGTATAAGAAACAGCATTGAAGACAGAGCATTTAACTATCTTGGAGGAAACAAAAGCAGAGAAGGTTTTAAGTGATGTGATTTTTTTTTTTTTTTTGTACCGGGGATCGAACTGACGACCTAGCACTTAACAGGCAGATGCTTATGCCGCTGAGCTAAATCCCCAGCCCTAGTGATGTGATTTTTAAGTTGGATTTTTTTTTTTTTTTTTTTGTACTGGGGATCAAAGTCATGACCAGCGATTACCAGGCAGGCGCTTATGCCACTGAGCTCAATCCCCGGCCCTTTAAGTTGGATCTCTAAAGGATGTGTAGGAGTTCAAGTTAAATGGAAAAAAAAAAGAGAGAGTTAGGAGAGGAAGTGGCATGATTCAGTAATAAGGATCACTAGTCTGTTATTGTTTACGGTGTGCCTGAAACTAGGTGAAGCTCTTTACATGTATTGCCTCATTTAATTTTCTAACATTAGGATTCCCATTTTATAATACACTGAAACTTGAAAGAGAGTTTAACTTGTGTTAATGACAAAACGAATAAGAGTTGGAGCTGGAATTAAATCCAGGCCCGACTGATTCCAGTGTTCAGTCTTTTAACCAATAGACTGTACCTCTGCTATGTAAAAGAGTGGATATGTGAGTCAGCAAGTGGGTATTGATGAGCAGTTTTACCTTACTGGAGTGTGAAGTAAAATACTAGGAGTGTCTGGAGATAAAGGCTGACACCTTACTGTGATGTGCCTGTGTGCCATTTACTTTCTAACTGTATAACATTAGTCAGTACTTTTTTTTCTTTTGAGATGGAGTCTTGGTATCTAATTTGTGATCCTCTCCTCTTAAATTTGTGATCCTATCTAAATTGTGACCCAGGCCTCTAATTTGTGATCCTCCTGCTTTAGCCTTCTGAGTGCTAGAATACAAGCATGCACTACCACATTCAGGTGTGGTCAAGGGATTTAAAAAAAAAATCGTATTTACATAGTTCAGCCAAATATACACACACATTTTGTTTTTCTGAACAAAAAAATGTGTCATACCTCACATGTTAGTTTGCAGTTTGATTATTTTTAGTTTATCATGGACTTCTTCATATTTGGTGACATATTTTCAATAATACTGTGGAAGCAGTGTAGTGACCAGGAACATGAAATGTCTAGTCTAGTTGCTAGAGTGATAAACAAAACAGGCAAAGAAGAGACAATAAAAAGTTAAATAAACATAGTATGTTAAATGGTGATTAGAAAAACAGAGCAAGACAGGGCAATAGAGATGTTTTCTTGGGATTGCAGTTTTGTATCAGATGGCTAAGGAAGGCCTCATCAAAAAGAGGACATTGAGTAAAGACCTAAAAGAGGTAAGGGAATTCACTGTGCTCATACCCAGGGGTAGAGCTTCTTGGCAGAGGAAAAAGTAAGGCTAAGGTCCTAAGAAGTCAAGGTAAGTGAGGCACCTTTAAGGAACATGAAGAATTTCTTTGTGGCTGGACTGAAGAGGAAATGAAGTAAAACCAGAGCAGTAGAGAGTGCTAGATCACGAAGGATCTGGTAGACCACTGTGAGAATTTTGGTTTTTATTCTGGATGTGAGGGGAAGCCATTAAAGTCTTTTTTAAAAAAATTGAAAACCTGACTACCATTATCACATCTCACAAAGTTAGCAATAATCCTTTAATACTACCTAATTCTCAGTCTCCACTTAAGGGCTGGGGATTTAAGTGCCTGCTTGGCAAGCATGAGGCCGTGAGTTCAATCCCCGTACCAAAAAAAAAAAAAAAAAGCTTGTGGCTCAATCTCCACTTAAATTTCCTAAGTTATCTCAAAGGTGTTCTTTTATAGTTGTTTTATTCTAATTAGGATACATTTGGTTCTGTCTCCCCCGCTTTTATTATACATATATTAGCTCCCTTCTGCTTCACCAACATAATTCTATTTTTCAGACTATTTGTTGAAGAAACCATGATCACTTGTTTTATAAAATATCTCACATTCAGGGTTTGCCTGAATCACTTCCTCATAATTTCATTTAACTTATTCCTCTAGTATCCATATTTCTTATAGGCTAATAGTGAAATCTAGAGGTCTAATCAAAGCCAAGTTTGATCTTTTTAGGCATAAATACTTTATAGGGAGTGCTCTGTACTGTTGTTATGTTATATCACGAAATGTGTGGCGGCTGGTTATCCATGTTGGGTGATGCAGAGGTTAGCAGTTCAGTTATTATCAGCCTGATCTCTATATTTGTTTTATTTGTTTGAGACAGAGTTTTGGTCTGTAGTTCAAACTGGCATTGAAGTCATGGCAGTCCTCCTACCTCTGCCTCCTGAATGCTGGGATTACAGACATGTGCCACCAGGCCCAACAATTTTAGATTTCGCCATCAACCTTTAACCTGAAGCTTGTAGGATCTGTTAGAACAGGAATTGATTTCATTAGCAATTGTCAAATAGTGATTTTTTTTTTCAGTTCTATAATTTCTTATGCATGTGATACAGAATTCTTATTTATAATTTTTGATACTGGGAATCGAATTTAGGTCCTTATGCTTGCCAGGCAGATACTGTGCCACTGAGCTGTATCTCCAGCCCTTAAAATTTTTTTTTATAAAGAGGAACTTTCCCAGTAAATTTTAGGTTCTGATTGTTAAGTTTCACGGAGCAAAGAAATCCTCTTGCAATTGCTTTATATGTAAGATTAACTTGCAGAGAACAGGCATCTTTACAAGGCTTACTCTTTCCATCTTGGCATTTTAAGTTTTTATTATTACTGCAGCTGGAGATTCTTAAAATGATTGCTTTCTAATTAAATATTGCTGGTATTTATGCAGCTGTTGATTTTTGCATATTCTTTCTGAATTGTTTGTGTATGTATGTATGTGTGGCTGATGAGACTTGAACTCAGGGCCTTTACGCTTGCCTGTTTCCCCAGCTTTTTTGTATTTTTCCTCTTTTGTTTTTGTGACAGGGTCTTGCTAAGTCAATAAATTGAACTAATGGTTCTCCTGCCTCAGCCTCCCAGAGTACTGCAGTTATAATTGTGTCCCACCACACTTGGCTAGTTTTGAAGTTTTAAGACTTTTTTAGTTGGTTCTTTGGTTTTCTTGGAAAACAGTTTACTACTAGAAAAGTGGCCCTTTTGTCTCTTTCTTTGAAATATTTATAAATTTTATTGCTCTTATTTATTGGTTAGGAACTTCAGAGTGAACAATGCCAAATGGCAGTGAGAGTACTGGAGGAGATAGCAGTCATCCTTATTGTATTACTTTTTTTTGGGAGATAGGGTCTTGTTTTGTAATTCAGGCAGGACTTGAACCTACTACGTGGTCCAGGCTGACCTCAAACTCACTGCAGTCCTCCTGCGTCAGCCTCCCACGTTCTGGGATTACTATTATTAACCTTAATGAAATTGCATTTAGTGTTTTGTCATTAGGTGTGTTGGGTTTTATCAGGAATATTTATTGAATTTAATTATTTGAGGGCAGTGATTGGAATGACCATCTGATTTTTCTCCTTTTACCTATTGATATAATGAATATTGAAACATACCCCCACCCACCACCCCACTCTGCAGTGAGGAGATACTTCACGTCAAAAGACCAGTGTAGAGATAGGCACAGGCAAGAAGTGGGGTTTGCTGTCATCCATGCAGAAGTGATTGGAGTTGACTGTAGCTGCTTGGTGCATGGTAATTCTCTGCAAACAACTGTCTTGCTGTCTGCAGACACTGGACAGTTCTAGGACCAGAGAGCTGGGCAACGTTTGATGCTTGCTCTTCCCATCGTGCATTTCCTTTCCCTCCAGACAAAATGAAAATCAAATGCCGTTTCCAGAAGACTTATCGGAGGGCTTTGGACCATGAGGAGGAGGCCCTGTCATTGGGCAGTGTACAAGGTATGGGAAGGGGTGAATGTACCTTTTTTTTTTTTTTTTTTGGTACCAGGGATTAAACTCATGACCTTGCGCTTGCTAGGCAGGTGCTTATGCCACTGAGCTTAATCCCCAGCCTGAATGTACCATTTTGACAAGAAGCCCTATTTTTTTTTTTTTTTTTTTGGAGACAGGGTCTCACTGTAGTTCAGGTTGGCCTTAAACTCATTAACTGTTGAATTTTATTTTATTTTATTTTTTCAGTAAAATCGAACTCAGGACCTTGCACTTGCCAGGCAGGTGCTTTTGCCCCTGAGCTCTATCTCTGGCCCAGGCCTTGAACTTGTTATGTAGCACAGGCTGGCCTCAAATTCACAGCAGTCTTTTTGCCTCAGCCTCTGAAGTGCTGGGATTACAGGCATGTATCACACCTGGCAAGAACCCCTGTCTTCCTGCTGATTTTTAAATGTATAATTTCTATGTTTTGTTTTATTTGCAAAGTGTCTCTTGGAAAGCTGGGAATGTGGTACTTGGGTTTTAGCCTGGACCACTCAAGGCCCAAGAACCAGACTAGCTGATCCGAATGTGGCCACAGTGCCAGTTGTGAGTGGAGGGGTGGCCTAGGCACTGTGTGGGGACTGGGGGAAATGGTACGTGTTGTATGTGGTATGCCACCTTCTCTTGTCTCCAGAGGCGGAAGCTGTGCTAGCTCAGCCCAAGGAGCAAGCGGCAGGCTCTCTGACTCTGTATGTGATCTCCGAGCACTCCCCACTCCTTCCCCAGGTAGGGTCAATGAGCAGCTGTGGCCTCACCTTCTCTCGTCCCTTCCCTTCTCCTCTCCCAGTTACCTCCTCCTCGTAGCAGTGCTATGTGTAGCTCCTATTTACAACAGAAAACTCTGTTAAAAAAGAATGCCAGTGGGGACTTACTCATTGACTTTGGCTTTGGGTCTTTCTAAATTCAAGACCTGTGTGTGATTAAAGTGCCAGTGACCATTTAAAATGGAATTATAGGCATAGTGGCATATATAGGCCAATAATCTCAGCTACTCATGGAGGATCACAAGTTTGAGGCCAGTTTGGGAAAACTTCTTGAGATACTATCTCAAAATAAAAAGGGGAGGGGTATGGTTTAGTAGTAGAGAGTCCTTGGGATTCAATCATAGTACTACCTGCCCACCAAAAAATCAGGATTAAAAAGAAGTAGCTGGTTTAAGAGTTAAATCATATGCCCATAAACAGTATATTTAATTTCATTTTTGGGGAGAGGTACTGAGGATTGAATGAGGCCCTTTATGTTGACCTACATTCCCAGCCCTCTTCCACCACTATTTTCTCCAGAGATAGGATCTCACTATGTGGGGAACTGGTCACCAACTTGTGATCCTGCTGCCTCAGCCTACCAGAGTGGGTATTACAGATATCCACCACCATGCCAAAAGTTTTTTTTTTTTTTTTAGGAGAAGACATTTCATTTGGCTCATAAATTTTACATATATTTGAATTTTTATAAGTGATATTGTGGTATCACTGGTAATACAGTGATACATCTTCTAGATCTTTAATTTGTTTAGCATTTATGTTTGAGAGAATCATCTGTGATACAACATGTAGTTGAATGTATGTATCACTATATTAACATAATTTACTCATTCTATTGCTAATGGACATTTGGATTATTTCTAGTTTTTACTGTTAAATGTGATGCAGTTGTGAATGTTCTCATATGTGCCTTCTTGCCGTGTACCGTTTTCATAGATCAAACTTTGCGTTTTTTTTTTTTTAAGAATTCTACTCTTCTTGTTCCATATGCCATCTCTTGGTTTCCATTTCACTGTTTTACCAGCCCCTGAACATTTAGATACTGCCTGGACCTGTATCAGCTAGAAAAGAGAGGAATGGAAATATATGAGAATACTCATACATGCTTACAGCTCAGAAATTCTGGGTTAATAGCCAAGGTGCAGGACTTTGGTCAGTGACAAAAGGCCATAGTGCTTTCCTGCATTCTTCACACTGAGCCACAGGCACGCTGTCCCTTGCTCATCCACACAGGACATGATGAGTTACATTGGCCCAGAGAGGACAGCAGTTGTGCGGGGGATAATGCACCGGGAGGCCTTTAACATCATTGGCCACCACATAATCCAAGTAGCCCAGGCCATGTCTCTGACTGAGGACGTGCTTGCTGCTGCTCTGGCTGACCACCTCCCAGAGGACAAGTGGAGCTCTGATAAGAGGCGACCTCTCAAGTCCAGCTTGGGTAGGGTACCAGGCTTTTTGCCACAGGCGGGGAGGGGAAATGAATTCTGTGAAGCAGGAGGGGAGTTGGCATGCAAGTTCCTCCTTTCTTCTCTGATTACCACCTTTTCTTTTTTTTTATGGTACCGGGGATCTACTCATGACCTCATGCTTACCAGGCAGGAGCGTGTGTCGCTGAGCTATATCCCAAGCCCTTGCCACCATTTCTTAGAGCGTTCAGTATCCTGCATCCTGGTTTATTCTCCTGTTGATTCCATGATGGCAATCATCTTAGCCAGGGGTACATGCTGCCCCTCTTCCTTAATCCACAGGAACCTCTGATTCCTGAGTCCTGTTTCTGTAGGCTATGAGATCACCTTCAGTTTACTCAACCCAGACCCCAAGTCCCATGATGTCCACTGGGACATTGAGGGAGCTGTCCAGCGCTATGTGCAGCCCTTCCTGAATGCTCTCAGTGCTGCTGGCAACTTCTCCGTGGACTCTCAGGTGAGAGTGGGAGTGAGGGAGTGAGTCAAAAAGTCTCTTTCAAAATCCTTGCATATTTAATGTTTATAGATGCATCTGTTCTGCCATCTCTCAGGGTTTGCTGATTAGCTGGGAATTCCCTGTGTTAGTATGTGCATGTGTCATGGGGCATGTACTGAGTGGGGCTATGTGTGGGTATGTCTGTCACTTGAGAGTAGGTTCTGGGTCTTGTCTTTCGCTCTGTGTCCGGCTCAGAGAGTCCCAGCAATGGATCCTAGAACTCTTCAGCAGGTACACCTAGATGTTAATACCATCAGTCATCCTTATGGAATTTCTTTTTAAAAGTTTCTTGACATGTGTGACTTTAGTAAAAAAACAATAAAGATGTGAGGAATGTCGTTTTTTATATCATACCATGTCCTTATAGGGAAAATGTGGGAGAAATGCTTATGAGGCTTTTGTAGTGGGAGCAGTTACTTCGGAATGACTGGCTTGATTTGATCTTGTAAACAGAGAATTGTGCTGTTCTTTGTTTTCCTCTTTGTTTAGGCTGTTAGGAAACCTAGTAAAATGTGTGGTTTGCAAAGCATGTATTTAGTAGATTGACTTTACCTTTGGCTTTGTTCTGTTCTTCTGTCTGTTTTTCTCTCAGTCCTGACTTTGTCTCTTACATTTTACCTTGTTCTGACTGTATTATTGTAAAGTACCTCAAAAAAAATTTTTTTTTTATTTCAGTGAAAGTGGGCTATAAGTCAGTGCATATAATAATCTTCCCTCTCTTTGCTCCACAGATCCTTTACTATGCAATGCTGGGGGTGAATCCCCGCTTTGACCCGCTCTCGTCCAGCTACTACTTGGCCATGCACAGCCTTCCCCATGTTATCAACCCTGTGGAGTCCCGGCTGGGTGAGCTCCTGAGGACAAGGATCTTTCTGCCAGACCAAAGAGGGACCCTGAAGGCACATCCTGTGGGGTTGGACATAGTTGTGAATAGTGATGGTTGCAGATTATATATGGTGATGGGCCCTAGCTTGCGTTGGTCTGATAGGACAGAGAGATTTAGGTCCCCTTTTCATGCTGTTCTGTTGATGTCATCTCCATCCATACATCCATCTTTTTATTTTTTAAGTTTTTAGTTTTTTTTTTTTTTTTTAAGATAGCATCTTTCTCTGTAGTACAGGCTGACCTCAAACTCATGGCAGTTCTCCTGCCTCAGCCTCTCAAGTGCTGCAAGTACAGTACATCCATCTTATCCATGATTATTAAACATGATTCCTGTTATTTTTTTTTTAACAGTCCTGTGATTGAATACAGAGAGTGCTGAGCTACATCCCTGTACATTTTAAAGTTTTTATGTTGAGATAGGGTTTTGCTCAATTGCCCAGGCTGGCTTTGAATTTCTAACATTTCTGCCTCAGCCTTCCCAGTAGCTGGGATTATAGGTGAGCACCATCATCTCTGGCTGTACATATACAAACAAATAGCTAAAATGGATCTCCCTCTTTGAAAGCTAACTAGGAAAGATACGGTTGCATGTGTAGGAAAGGCAGAAAAAGTACATACAGGCAGAATTAGAAATGATAGTTCAGCTAATTGAGGTGGACGGACCCTGAATCTAGGATTATAGTTTTTTATTTTGGGGGTGGAGCCTAGGGAAAGTAGATGTGGCCAAGAACTGTAATGCAGGCAAACCAAAGTGAATATATCCCTTACTAGAATTTCAGGTTCAGAGCTGGATCAGTAGGGACCATGGGTTATAAGAGGGGTGACATGTAAGGGGTGACATATAAGAGGGGAGACCTTAGCAGATTCCTCCTGTGTTCATTCTTTCATTCAGCAAACATCAAATGAATTGGCTGAGGCACTGCTTTGTGGCAGTGTTAAGTACAGAGATGGAAGGGCAATTCAGGCAAAGGGAACCAGGAATTTAGACATAGAAGAATAAGCACATAGACATTCAGGGAGCTCAGCAGAGTGTAGTGTGGCTGAAATGTGACTGTGTGACCTATGATGAGCCTGGCAAGGCAGACAGGCACTGCATCATATAGGACCATGTTAGGAGCTTGAACTTCTGCCTGATATGAATTGTTAGCCATTGAAGAGTAGCAGGGAACTGACATGAGATCACATTCGCTCTTGTGCATAAAGCTAGTTGTAGTAATAGCATGCCTTGTTACAGTGACCGTGAAAGCTTTCTAAGCAGTCAGGTGAAGGAAATTCGAGGGGCATTTTCTGGTAGAGACTGCTCCATGTATGTAGCACATCTTGGGAGAAGCTTCAAGGTCCTTTACCACGGAAATCTAGGACTTCATGGGAGAATGTCCTAGTGACCATCAGTCCAGGAAACTGAGTACCATTGAGGGTGACCAACAAGTGAGAGGCTGACCTGGAACCAAGCTCTAGGTCCAATAGTTAGTATTCTGACTCTCCTTGTCTTTGTACCACAGGATCCAGTGCTGCTTCCCTGTACCCTGTGCTCAACTTTCTACTTTACGTGCCCGAGCTTGCCCACTCGCCCCTGTACATTCGGGACCGGGATGGAGCTCCAGTGGCCACCAATGCCTTCCACAGTCCCCGCTGGGGTGGCATTATGGTAATAATCACACTATGCAGAACCCACAGCCCAAGCTGTGGGACAGGGACAGTGATGTTTTCAGAAAATTTCCTATGGTTTTTCTCTGAGGTGCTCTTGACCCAGCTGTTGGGAGACTGGTGGCACCAGGGAGGTGAGGTCTCTGCTTTCTTGTGCTTCTTCTCTGCCAGCCCCTCTGTCTCTCATTTCTGTCAGCATTTTCTGGCCTGTGACTCTTTGCACTCGCCAATTTGTACTTAGGACTACCTTGTGTCCATCTTGCATGGCTCCCTCTGTGGGAGCCTCACAAGATTGAGAACTTCCCTCTCCTGTTACATTGGGTATTTCTCATGGGAGACAACTCTCAAATGGGTTAAAAAAATTTTAACAGAACTCTTAGTGGGTTAAATAAGATAACTTACTTAAAGCTCTTTATAGTAGATCCTCAAAAAAAAAAAAATTAGTGAAGCTGTGGGATATGTATCTTCTAGAGAACAGAAAAATCATCCTTTGCCTCATGGTCCCCGGAGTGCAAAAGACAGAGCTGTATGTGATGAGATGTGATGTTGTGGCAATCTCATTCTCCTCTTTCAGGTGTACAATGTTGACCCCAAAGTGTATAATGGCTCAGAGCGGCCAGTGAGAGTCGAGGTGGACATGGTGCGAGTAATGGAGGTGTTTCTGGCGCAGCTGCGGTGAGGTCCTGCGGGATGCACTGGGGGTGTGGCCACATTCTCCTCAGCTGTAGAGGGAGTTGTAGAGCAGAATGAAATCTCACCTGCTGGGCTACTTGTGCTGTTCACAGAGCCCCAGGGAAGTGAAAAAAGGTTTCTAAGGATCACTTCATCTTTCTCCTAAGGGATAGTAGCTGATGAAATCTGTTTTCAAAAAAATAAACTCATGAAAGTCAGGTTCCCGGGGCATGATTAGGGCTGCTTAGAAGATAGTTGTTGATTCTTGTGCTGATTGATTGAGATCAGGAAAGAGTATTCTGACTGTTTGGCAGTGTCTGTCATGATTGCAGCCTCATATAAACACATAGCTTGTCAAGAGTGTCCCATAATTCAGTCTAATGGCCCCATTTGTCCAAAGAGAGGATAGAGAGAAGAGATTAAACTATATTGGTGTTAAAAAAAAAAAAACTACATTGGTGTATATCATATATACATTTATATAGAAATATCATTGTGAAGTTTTCAAATAAGAAGTCCAAAATAGAAGGTAAAACCAGCTGGGTGTGGTAGTGCATTCCTGTGATCTCAGCATTCAGGAAGCTGAGGCAGGAGAATTGTCAAGAGTTTGAGGCCAGCTTGCATAACAAAGCAAAACGCTGTCTCCAAAAAAAAAAAAAAAAAAAAGAAAAGAAAAAAAGAAGGTAAAACTAGAAGCATTAGTTGATGCTGTGCTTAGGGTTTGGATTTCTTGGTTTTGCCACTCACACCCCAGAACCCCTATGTTACACAGGAAAATTAAAATCGCTGGTGTAGGGCAGATATTCTAAGAATTTTAGCTATTGTCTCTTTTCTCATCTCAGCAACTTTGATAATCCTTTGCTGTTCCTGTAGGCTACTCTTTGGGATTGCTCATCCTCAGGTGCCTCCAAAATGCCTGCTTTCAGGACCTAAGAGTGAAGGGCTAATGACCTGGGAGCTGGACCGGCTGCTTTGGGCTCGGTCAGTGGAGAACCTGGCCACAGCCACTACCACCCTTACCTCTCTGGCCCAGCTTCTGGGCAAGATCAGCAACATTGTCATCAAAGATGATGTGGCATCTGAGGTAAGTAGACATGGATTATGTTCCCTAGAATTGGGACAGCCAGTAAGGGCCATCCCTAAATGCCCCTGGCTTGCCAGCTTCCCATCAGGAGTCTGGAAGAGAGAGAGAAAGAAGATTTCAAGGCAACCTTCAGAAAACAGAATATATCTCAAACAGAGTCTGACCCACACAGATTCTGGGTGAACTCTAGGCAATCTTCCTGTAGATGGAAAGTACAGGAATGCCGAGCCCCTATGAATGACTGGGATGTGTTGGTAATCCCTGTCCCTTTCCCTTCCTAGGTATACAGGGCTGTAGCTGCAGTTCAGAAGGCAACAGAGGAATTGGCTTCTGGCCACCTGTCATCTGCCTTCGCTGCTAGCCAGGAAGCTGTGACATCCTCTGAGCGTGCCTTTTTTGACCCCTCACTCCTCCACCTCCTGTATTTCCCTGATGACCAGAAGTTTGCTATCTACATCCCACTCTTCCTGCCCATGGCTGTACCCATCCTGTTATCATTGGTCAAGATCTTCCTGGAAACCCGCAACTCCTGGAAAAAGCCTGAGAAGATAGATTGAGCGAGGCTGCATCTCAGTAGAAAGTTTTCCTTTCTGGCCAAGGTGGATTGCTTGGTGTTGATAGAGGTGTTAGATTGAGGGACATGAATGGGGCCTGCTAGGGATGACTTAATTTGCCTCCAGGTACTTCTGTTGGAACTTAACTACAGCACTCTAAAACAGGTTATTTCCTTCCCTTCTCATTCCTGTAATTTGGGTTCCCCAAATTATGGGCAAGATCCCAAGGACATCAAAAGGTACATCACCTGGGTCTCCTCCTGTGGCTTGAACTTAACAGCCCTGCTGTATTGCTCTCTGGGCCTGGGGCACCTTGTGCTTCTGGCCTGGCTCTTAGCATAAACACAGTTGTGCACTGAGAGGGAGCATTAGAGGAAAGCCCTGAGGAGGATTGTAGCCGCCTCCCCTCCACCTCTCTAATCCCTAGGGGAAGGTCACTTCTGAGACTTCCCTTTCATCCCTTTCTCTGGCTAGCTTTACCTTTTGGGTACAGCCTGAGTCTGGGACATGGCAGCTCTGGATCTGGTTCCATGCATATGGCAGAGGTTTCCCTTACCCTTTCAGAGAGGCAGTGTGGTATATTGGGGGAAATTCTAGACTGGGAATCCAACAGGCCTGCATTGAAATTCTCGCTTCTGCATTTACTGACTGGAAAGCTTTGGATAAGCTACTCTGCCTCTCAGCCTCAGTTTTCTTATGTTCAGTGGCACTAGTGATGCCTCCTTCATAAGGTGGTTTGAGAATTAAATAAGCTTCTGAAAGTGTTGGGCATGTATTGTATTAGGGAGTTACTTTCAAACAAATAGATATGTAATAAAATTGAATTGGAATGGTGTGAAGTATGAGCTTAATTTTCATTCTTTTATGGATGCGTGAGAAACAGACTCCTGGTATCTGTCCTGTGCTCACTGGTCCACCTTGTTCTACATGGCCATGTGCCCCTCTTGCCTCTCTTGCTTCTGTCCTGTAGGACTCTGGGATGGCTGTGCGCCTGTCCTTGGTCCCTCCTTGTGTCCTGATTTGGCCAAGGCTGTGAGCATCTGTTTCAGCATTTTAGCAGTTCTATGAGAGAGCTTGTTCCAATGAAAACCTTTGCATACTAACTCATTCATCACTTCAGGAAGTATTGAGTACTAGCTTCAGGGAGCATTGTGCTAATGCTGGGGTACCACAGTGACCATGGTCAGCAGGATCCACTTTCCCCCAAGCAGATCTTTCAAGAGGAAGTCAGTGAACAAAAAATTTACATAATGCATTAGCAAAGAGAAACAGGCTGGGCAGATAGTGACTAGAGGGAAGTACTTCAGCAGCGCCTTTCAGCGCCTGAGCCCGCTGAGACCCTCACAGGAAGTGTTCTATGTAGACCCTGAGACCGGAACCCAGCGAGTAAGAGGAGCGGCAGTCATGAACTCCTAGATTATTGAAAAAGTACTGAGCCACCAAGGCAGGTGTCGGGCGAGGGCTTGCGCTCTGCTTGCGCTCTGCCGCCCGCGGTGCCCCTGACCCTTTGGCCCGCATCTGGCTGGGCGGTGGGCGGGGCCTGCGTGGGTCCTACCCCGGGGGCGGGTCCAGGGCGGCACCTGGGGCTCGTCCGGGGGCGGGGCTGCGGACGCTCCCCCTTCCCCCGGCTCCAGCCGGCGCAGGCCACGGCGGCTGGGCTGTAGCTGCGAGCTGCGGCCCAGCGAAGCCATGAAGGTGAAGAAGGGCGCCGGTGGGGCCGGGACAGGGGTGGAGCCCGCTCCTGGGGCTTCGGGCCTGAGCGTACAACCCACGCCGGGTCTGCAAGCGGAATCTGAATCAGAGTCCGAGTCGGAGCCGGAGTCAGGCCTGGGACCCAGGCCGGGGCCGTTGCAGGGAAAGCAGCCCATTGGGCCAGAGGACGTGCTGGGGCTGCAGCGGATCACGGGCGGTGAGCACCGGCGAGGGAAGGAGAGTGCAGGAGGGGGGCTTCGAGGCGCGCCGAGCCCTGGCCCCCGCCCCCTTTCCCGGCCTCCCCTCCCCCACCTGCTCCCTTACTCTTTACTCCTCTCCCTTCTGTCTGCAAGATCTCTATGTGCTCCCATTCCTTGATCTTTCTGTGTACCTCTTCTGCCCCTTTAGAGGTTCATTTCCACCGCACTCCTTCCTTCTTTGAGGGGCCCACCCCTTTCCCATGGTGGAGGTGGGGCAGCAGCTGCAACTAACCCTTTCCCGGTGCAACCTGTTTTCAGCTCCCACCTGAAGGCTAGGTGGAGGCTGAATTAGGAGGCGTTAAGACCCTCAGGCCTCCCTTGCCATTAGTGGCCACACTCTGGGTCCCATAAGACTGGACACAACCCCCTTCCCGGCCTGGACTGGGGCTTGCTTGTTGACTTTGGGGGTCTCTCAGGGGACAGGTAGTCCACACTGTGGTTGAATTTCTGAGTTGGACTGCCTGGGTTGGAGTTCCAGCTTTGCCACATAAATGGCTGTGTGACCTTGGGCGTGTGAAAATCTCTCTGAGATTCATCTGTAAAAGGGGGATAATGACACTTCCCTGGTAAGGTTACTGTGAAAAAAATCATCCTCAGATTTTGTACATTGCCAGGCCCACTATGCATACTCTGTAAATAGAGTTCCTCTCTTAGTATCAGCGACCCCGTAGGACTGCTCAGTCTGGAGGTGGATGCCTGGGCATTCAGGACGTAGGCAGGTCAGTGTACACAAGGAACGTGGCAGAGGTTTGATTGAGCCTTGAAGAATGGGAGGTATTTGGAGAGACAGTGGCCTTCCGACTAATCTTCCCTGGCTCTGTTTGCACGCAATTCTTGGAAGTGGACCTGATCCCTGGAGCTGCAGGAGCAACAGAGCCCAGGGCTTCCTGACAGGCTTGTGAAGGGGACCATGATGGCAGCCTGAGCCTGTGCATTTGGATCCATGAAGGCCCCCCTTGTTCCTCTCTAGCTAGGCAGCAGCCATTTTCAGCTGGGTCCCTAGATCACAGACAGAGCTCCTTTGCCCAAACAGGTATCAGTGGAGGGAGGGGGCCAGGACCAGGCTGATGTTGAAGCGGGTTGGGCTGCAGTTTGCAACAGCAGCATTTAGGATTCATCTTAGCTCTGCGGTTGGAGGTCAGGTTGACCTATCTAGATCCTGGGTAACTTTGGAGGTTTATTTTGTAACTGAAAGAGGCTTCCAGGTGAAGTAACAGCATGGGTATCCTAATTTGGGAAATTCATAGCCCTCAGAGATAGGCATCTGAAGGGAATGAATAGGGGAAGGGACCCTTTCCTGTGCAGGGTTTGGGAATAGGGATCCAGGGCTTTCTGCCTTGGCACCCCTTGTCTGGTGTTTTCTGACCCTAATCACATGGATCTGAGGTTTGCTGTTCCTGGATTACAGGGCCCTGAATCCAGCTTAGGAAGCTATTTGTGGCTGAGAGGAAGGGAGCAGTTGTGCTCTGAGCTGTTGTCCACTCTGCCCCTTTCTGACCTGACCATGGGTCCTAGTCCTTCATGCTTCCCTGGCAGAGGGAATGCTGTGGTGTTCTAGGTGTCTACTGGTGCTCACTTCCTTTAAGGACAGAGAGAGAGGCTGACAGGTTGAGTTTGCAGAAGAGACTGTGGTCAGGACTGCAAGAAGTTGTTCTTAAAGAGAAGAGAGGGGAAAAAAAAAAAAAAAAGAGGAGAGGGTCCCAAAGTTGGAGTTGCCAAAGGGCTTCTAGGAGGGCTTTCAGGAGGGGGCCCGCATCAAACTTGGGGAAGTGGTAGGCCTAGGGAAGCATGATTTTATATTCACTTCCTCTTCCAAGTTCAGAGGAATAGGAGGTAGCCCTTGTCTGAATGGTGACTTCCGGGCTTCTGTGGGCCACCAGGGCAGGATGTGATGCTGTGCAGGGTGATAGCACCAGAGCCTCCCCGTGCCTCTCTTCTCTTTCCTCTTTATGGCCAGCAACTTAAAGTTGCTGCTGCAGAGACAGTGAGGGTGAGATCAAGCTCCTGAACTTCCTTAGGCAGGCCCTAGCATGTTTCTGGTTGGTCTGAGGACTCCCCTTACTCCCATCTGTACTATGATGCACCTGCCAGGCCCCCTTCCAGGCTTGGCGTGGTGTCTTCTCTATTTGGGTTAGGGAATGCATTTCATTTTGGGGGTGGTTTGGGACCAGAGCTGGATAGAGGACCTTTAAGGGGTTCCTTCTGCTAAGACTTCTCATTTGGAGATCAACAGGGTGGAAATAAAGTTGGGATCCTTCCCCCCAGCATCTGAGGCTCTGGGCTTGAGTCAGCAGAGCTTTGGCTAAGCTGCTTAAGGGAGCTGGGCTGGCATAAGCCACTTATGAGGAGAAGAGGGGGTTGGCGCGTGCATGGGGGGGCAGGAAGGGGTTGTTCGCTGCCCCGGCACTACCCATGTCAGGGAAAGTCCCCACAAGATCAGCCTTCCCCAGCACATCGAGCTGCGAAAAGCAGCCATGGGGTGGGGATGGGAGCATCCTCCCATGAAGGACTGTGCCTTCTCAGGTCAGAGCTGTGTCCCCCTCTTTGCAGCAGGTTTTACAAGGCAAGGATGTATCTTCCTCTCATGCCGGAGGCTCCTGCCAGACTAAAGTGTTTGACCCTGGCAGATCAGAGAAATAAGGGCTCTCAACTGCAGCGTGGCAGGGAAAGTGTTGAGGACAGTCTGCCCTTCTTTGCCCTGCCCTTGCCTAACCCCCAGAGGCCATTAAGATGGGGCTGTTCATCCTGTATTGGATCTGCATGGCAGACTTATGTCCTCCACACCAGGGGCTCACCCAGGGCAGGGGCTCTGTTCCCTCTTTCTGGAGGGAAGGGACCAAAAGGTCCCATAAAAGCTGAACAGGCAGCAGAACCTTTGGGTCTCTCCCTTGCTCAGTTGTCTGTCTCCCCTAGACTACTTGTGCTCCCCTGAGGAGAATATCTACAAGATCGACTTCGTCAGGTTCAAGATCCGGGACATGGACTCAGGCACTGTCCTCTTTGAAATCAAGAAGCCCCCTGCCTCAGGTGAGCAGGCTGGCGGGCTGTTGGTGGGCATGCGTTATGGGGTGGGCCCAAGGACAGAGCAGAGCTGAGGCTGGGACCCCAGCAGACTCAGAGGTCCATTGGTACCCAGGACTCTTGTTTTCTGTGCCTGGGGTGGATATCTTGGGCGGAAAGTTCTGCCTCTTTAATCCCTGCCAGCCTGCCCTCTGCCTGCCTGCCTAGGAATTGCAGTCCCAGAGGCCCCATACCTCTGCATCCGGTGGCCCTGGGAACCTCAGTGAACATTGATGCCTGACTTACCTAGAACCTGCCATTTGGTTCTGAAACATAAACGTGCCTCAGACAGATAGGGGCCTGGGTGGAATCCTGGATGGGTAAGGGTCCAGCCTGAAGCCCACTGAGCCCAGCTGGGATACATTGCAGAACGGTTGCCCATCAATCGGCGGGACCTGGACCCCAACACTGGGCGCTTTGTCCGCTACCAGTTCACACCTGCCTTCCTCCGCCTGAGGCAGGTGGGAGCCACGTGAGTTACTGGGGTGGGGTGAGGGCTAGGGTGAGGGAGAGGGTGGCAGCAACCCTTCCTGAGTTCTCACCCAGCTTCTCAGGGGCTGTCTGTCAGGAGCCTGGTGGGGGTGTCTCCAAGGCCAGACTCAGCCCTGCCCCCTGCTCTTGCTCAGGGTGGAGTTCACAGTGGGAGACAAGCCTGTCAACAACTTCCGCATGATCGAGAGGCACTACTTCCGAAACCAGCTGCTCAAAAGCTTTGACTTCCATTTTGGCTTCTGCATTCCCAGCAGCAAGAACACCTGCGAGCACATCTACGACTTTCCCCCTCTGTCTGAGGAGCTGAGTACGTGAGCAGGGCCCTGTGGGACTAGAATAGGGGATGGGGGCTTCTAGGGAGCACACTGAGGGAGAGAGGGGTGCTTGTGGGCTCAGTCCTCTGTCTTCCAAGCCGGGGTCACTTTTGTGGGCACCATTCTTATGCCGTCTGAATGGAAATCATCATAGCTGAGGAATTCTGTGAGGTAGTTCAGCTGTCCCTGTCACCCAGTCCTCTAGCTGTTCTGTGACCTGGCTCAGGCGTCTGACCTTCACCCTGGCTGGGCCTGTCTTGCAGTCAACGAGATGATCCGTCATCCGTATGAGACACAGTCCGACAGCTTCTACTTTGTGGATGACCGGCTGGTGATGCACAATAAAGCAGACTATTCCTACAGCGGCACACCCTGACCCCCCAAACTGCTCCACACCCCAGGAGGCTCTGGCCTGCGCCCTCAGCTGTGACCTCTCCGAACTCACCTCTCAACCCCAGATCTTCTGCTTGGGGTATACTCCAGGAGACCTGGACCCTGAGTCAGTATTGGGAGGAAGGGTACCTGGTGTCCCCAGGCCAAGCTCTGATACCCTTGGGGCCTGGTTCATGGGTTGAGGTGATAGGGAGCTGTTTGCCTCTGTGTCTTTTTAGGCCTCCTACAAGTGGAGCAGCCAGGACTTCGAGACAGCTTAGCTTGGCCCTCTTGAGCCCAAGTTTTATAATACTGTTTCCTGCTCCATGCTGTGACTAGGTTAGGACAAGGATCCATTCTCAGTTCCCTGTCAGCCACATCAAGGGCATTTAGAGTTATAAATTCTTAGACAAAGATCCAAGGAGATATGGGCCTCAGCTCCAGACTCTCCCATCAGGGGGCCAAGATACTGCCTGAGATGTCAGGGGACCAGCCCAAATTTCAGCCTGTGCTAGGAACTGGACCACTTGTATATAGTTTTCAATAAACTTTCTCCTTTTCTGTTTTCTGGTGTAGCCAGTGTGTGTGTGTAAGGACAGAGGCATTCAGGCAGTAATGCATTCAAGGCAGTAAAAAAATCTGCTCACTTCCCTGTTCCTTCTGCCCCCTGGGTTCGCCTGCTCCCCAGTTCTCTGAACCCTGACACCATGCTCTGCATCTAGAATCAGCATTTAGAACATGATGGGGTTGGGAAAGGTTTTTTCTTGGATAAAGAAGAAAACTCAGGCCTTGAGAGGAGAAGCTTTGACCTAAAGTTGGTCAACCTGTAAAGCAGAGGCTGGAACCTGGAAAGGAAGGTGTGGGGGACGTGGCTCATCCTCCACACCATGCAGAGGCCACTGCTGGGTGGTGCTGTCCTCATCAGAGAAAATGAGAGGGGCTTTGGCTAAGTCCTAGAGCCGTCTTCTTTTCCTGTGCAAATACTTCCTCATGTCAAGTGTATACCTGTAATCCCAGCACTTGAGAGGCTGAGGCAGGAAGATTGCCATGAATTTGAGGCCAGCCTGTGCTATATAAGCAAGTTCAAGGCCAGTTTGCATTCCTTAGTGAGACCCTGCCTCAAAACAACAACAAAAACCCACTGCCTCAGCTTCTACCCCTTCTCCAGCCCCAGAAGAGGGGGCTGCTTGATGGAAGTGATTCTGGAACTGAGG
Source organism: Hydrochoerus hydrochaeris (assembly GCA_004027455.1). NCBI lineage: Eukaryota > Metazoa > Chordata > Mammalia > Rodentia > Hydrochaeridae > Hydrochoerus > Hydrochoerus hydrochaeris. Next base: position 535,703 of record PVLA01000236.1, read on the forward strand.
GAAGCAGGCTGTCTTTTCCCAACACATGGTGCCAGCCCTTTAAGCTGAGAAGCCCTGGTGCTGGAATTCAGCTGGATTCTGTGGAGCTGTTGCTGGGAACCAGGAATTCTAAAGTGAGTGGATGTGGGCACAAATTCCTAGAACAAGATGCATGAGGTACACAAGGAGCAAGAGTTGTTCTGCATGCAGAGTTTTGGGGAGAGTCGCCAGAGGAGACAGCTTTGGAGCAGGCATTTGAAAATTCAGGATGATCCTGACAAGATGTGAGGAGAGAGCTTTGGGCACAGGGGACAGCTAAGCAAAGGCTTGGAGGAAGGTTTATTGGGTGTGTTCAAGCAAAAGTAAATATAATGTGAAAGCAAGACAGATGTGCAGAGCTTAGGCAGATGAGCAGGAATGACTTGGATTGTCACTGGGAGCTGAGAGAAAGGTGGAGTAGAAAAGAGACTAGTAGTGACTAAGATTTACTAACTGCTTGGCTTGGGTCTGGGGCTTTATATGTCTTTATAAAAGGCTCACAATCATTGCTGAGGAAGGTGTTATGCCCATTTTACAGAAAATATATGCCCAGAGAGGTTAGCTTGCCTAACTGGTACTGTATAGGTGCTAAGTGGCAGAGCCAGGGTTTGAATCCAGGCTGTCCACTACCAGACTGTAGGCAGGGGAACAGCAAGGGGGTTGCTGCAGGAATCAGGATGAGGGATGGATGGAAGCTTGAATTGTGTCAGTATCAACTGAGACAGGTGGAGCTGAGATTAAGTGGTGAAATATTCAGGGTTGGTGGCTGAATGGGTGAAAGAGCAGTAGAAAGGGCAGGAGCAAAGCTAATGCCTGCTTTGTGGTCTGAGTGTTGGGTGGATGGGGGTGGGGTCGCTGGGTGTGGGGGGCCCAGGTTGGATCAGGTGGGGGCTAGGAGGAGATGAAGGGTCCATCTGCTGTGGTTTGCATGGTACCAGCAGAAGGCCTTTGAGGAACAGTGTGCAAACCTAGGAGCATTTGGCAGCGAGGGGAGGGAGAGGAACCCACGTTGACAACCTGTTTTGGAGCAGATTCTATTTAATGCTAATATAGCGAGTTTCATCAAGAAGCCAGGGCTCAGGGGTTGCTGGTTGCCCCAAAGGTGAGGAAGGTGTGTGTGTGTGTGTGTGTGTGTGTGTGTGTGTGTGGTTTGCAGATGAAGTGTTCCAAGTACAGAGGCTTATACTCTGGTTTCTCTTCAGATCCTATACGTCTTTTGCCTTTTACAAGTGTTGTTGTAATAGTTCATTAGGCTAAAAGTCTGTGGAGATGCTGTAGCAAGGAAGGACCAGTACTGGTGTCAAGAACAGGACCCTCCCCTACTACCCTGGTCATAAATTGTCTTCTTCACTGCTGCTGTTAAGTAGAACCCGCCTGAGTTCTACCTGCTGATGTTCCAGACCTTGTCTGCTGCACTTCCACCTTCCGACAGGAGGGGGCTCCTTACGCTGGGGTCCTCGTCCCTGGAGCAGGCAGCAAGTTGGCACTCATCTGAAGGACAGCATGTGTCCCTTGGGCCTGGGAAGCCTAGCTGGGAAAAACCTTGGACTCTTGCCTCCTTTTGAGTCCTCATGTTTCTGTCACTAGCCCAATGGTGCAACTTGCATGCAGTTCCTGACACTTTCCCTAGGAACCTGAATCTCTGGCAGTAGAAGGAAGTGTTGGCACTGAGGTCCATGAGCTGTTGACTTTGAGGGGGGTGATTCCCTTGGTAGGCCCAGGCCTTGGATTCTGAAATGAGCTAGTCTTTTGTGCTTTGACTTTTTCAGAATGTTACATTTGCTGGGTAGAGCAGGCAAACCCAAGCCTTACTTACCCCAGCTCATGTTCCCTTGGGCTGGCCCGCAGGGAGCATGCTGGAACTGCTAGGGCAGGTATTAGAACACTGAGATGCTGTTTCCTGCCAGTTGGAAAGAGCTGCTGTCCCCTAGCCTACCCCTCCCTGAGAGGTCACTCTTTACCATCCAGTAACTAAGGCAAGCAAACTTTACTTTTTTATGTACCACAGATGCCTTTATTGTCAGTCTTTAAAAATCCATAGACAGGGCTGGGGATTTAGTTCATTGGCATAAGCGCCTGCCTGGCAAGCACGAGGTTGTGAGTTTGATCCCTGGTACTGGAAAAAAAAAACCATAGATAATACAAGATTTTTGAGGACAAAAAATATATTGCGGTCTTGTATGTTGGCATGTGCCTATAATCCCAATGCTCAGGAGGCCGAGGCAGGAGCTTGAGCCCGGCCTGGTCTATATAGTGAGTTCAAGGTCAGCCTAAACTGCATAGTGACAGCCTGTTTTAAAAAAAACTATCTATCTATCTATCTATCTATCTATCTATCTATCTATCTATCTAACACATACATCCATATATATCCTATATATACTCTATAATATCTATAGTAGACTATAAAATATGGTTTTTTTCTTTTCTTTGTTTTTTTCTGTGCCGGGGTTCAAACCCAGGACTTAAAAGCATTATTCATACCCTAGCCTAATACCTGTGATTTCTTTTTCTTTCTTCCGATTTTAATTTTTATTAGGATATGTTTGTGGAACATAATGTTTGCATTCATCTGGAGTGTTGGTAATGTATATAACATTTCTCTCTCAATTTTTCTCTGTGTGTCTGTCTGTCTCTTGTTCTTTTAAAAAACTTTATATACAAGAAACTTATTCTATCATCAAACTATCATTTTTGTGAAACCAAGTGATTGAATTCATGACCTTGCCCTTGCCCGGCAGGCACCTGTGCCACTGAGTTAAATTCCTGGTTCTTTCCTTTGACAAACTGGCTATATAGCTGTAGTCTAGGCTGGCCTCGAGCTCAAAATCCTACTGCCACAATGTCCCAAGTGCTATAGGATTACAGGCATGTCCCACCATATCTGGTTATACCTGTGATTTCTAATGGCAAAGTCACACGAATTGCTACAATTGCTATGATTTACTGCTGACATTCATAATCAAGGGAAATGCTAAATTTCAGGTAGAGATGAATAAAAATAGAGATGTATCCCCCCCACCAAATTCGTGGATCCACGAATTCTAGCCAGTTTTAGAGCCCTCTTAGGATGTGGGTTTTGTGGGAAGTAATTCCTCATAAAACTTGCAGACCCTGTGTGGGTTCCCACTGACTATTGTCCATCCTAGAGTAAACGTTGTGCAGAGGGATGGATGGCCAGCAGGGGGCAACATATGAGCAGGAGTGAGGGTCCGTTTCCAAGGACTGCTGGGGCCTAACGCTAAAAGTTCAAGGTCCTGGTCTGGTTACAAACAAATAAAAAAGATCAGATTCAAGAAAACAAAACAAAACAAAACAAAACAAAACCACCCCACCAGATTCAAAGTCTTATCTGCTCGTCTCCTGTCTTCTTTACAGAGTGATCAGCCATGCAACAGGTATGCTGAGTGGGCCATGGGACAGATGTGACTGAGGGCCTCTGAAGGGGATGTGCGCTGTTCCTCAGCTAGGCTGGGGTAAGGCTAGGTCTGAGTTTCTGGATTCTGAAGCTCTGAGGCAATGAAGTGAGTCCCTGTGAAGTTCTCCCAGGGAATCCTCGCTCTGTCCTTGGGGGCCTAAATGTCAGGACGCAGGCCAGAGCAGGGCCAGAGGTGGGTGCCATACCACCCGGGGGCTTGGCAGGGAGCCTTCTCCCTCTTTCTAGACAGCCAGGGCCAGAATGGGGCAGGCAGGTCTCCTCCTAGGGTGTGCCAGCTGGCTATACCTTCTGCCACACCCTACTCCACCCTGGTTCCATCCTTGGCCCCTGCCTTAGCGCCTCAGAGGGTGAGGTTCTATTATGGGATTGTTTGCAGAACCAGTAGGTGTTGGCTGGCCCCTACGCCTGTCTCCCCCACCCCAGAAAAAACTTTCCAAGTAGAGGCCCCACTTTCCACTATTCTGAGACTGAGGTTCAAATGTGTGCTTTTGCTCCCGTATCTCCCATCTTTCTTGAGTCCAGTTGTAGGGCTGCCTTTTGGTAGCATCAAACCACCTGGAGGTGATGGTTGGGTGGGGAGTGTGAGTCTGAAATGGGACCCGGTGAGGCCCTGATCCTCCAGAGGCCACTGTCCAGTGCACACAGCACCAGGCTGTGCTGTGTTCTTGCCACCCAAGAGACCCACAGCACCAAAGCAGATCTGGCATCTTCCTTTGCTGGGAGCAGGGACAACTTGAATGGGGCAGTGACCTTTTCTTATGTGAGGGAATTGAGGATTGCAGGGAGGGAGAAGCCTCTGGTCAGGGCAGCCACATTCTCGCACCTTTTCGGCAGTACTCCTGGTAGGGGCCCAGCCTGCCCGCTCAGCCTTCACGGGCTGTTCAGGAAGTCGTTTAGCCTCACTCTTTGGCTTTGGGAACTTCACAGTTCTGGATGGGGTGGAAGTGACATCACAGGCCCAGGGCATCTATGACCAGTGTGGCCTGGCCTTTCAACACAAGGAGAGGAGGTCTGGAAATGAAGGCTCAGTAGCTGAGACCACAAGGCACTTGCTTTATTGTTCCAGGACAGGGGACAATGGCAGGCCATTGAGGAATCTTCTTGTGCTGTTTGAGTCTGGGGCCAAACCTTGGAGGTTCTTGTCACCCCCAGGCCCAGGGTAGGGTGAGGATCCCACTTGGTGGGGGACATTAGGCACTTGGACCACACCTAGGACTCCAGGGACATCCTAAGTGCTTCCTAGATGACATGGCTCTGCCAGTCAAGCAAAGAGAGGGGGCGTGGGTGCTTCCCCACCAGCCTGTGCCAGGCTTTTCTGTCCTGAATGCCCAGGTTTCTGGAAATGGTCAAAAGTAACTAGTAAGTTGGGGCCTAAACTACAGGAACTTCTTTCTAGAGAAAGAGTAGGTTTGTGGTGACATGGAGGGGGGCCTTCCCACACCCAGGACTGGGAGGAGAGGACTTGTTCAAGTTTTTTGAGGGCAAAGGCTTTCCAAACACTTTGTATTGGAATTGGGCTCAGTTTGTTCTCTGGGTGGACATTACCCCTCCTGTGTGTCACCTTGGCAGCAGCCAGGCAGAGTATATATGCTGAAGCTGGGTGGGGCCTGGCAGAACAGGCTCCGAGGGCAACACGGGAGAAGGTTTCACTCTCCTCCCTGCTGGGCTGTTGGGATGAAGACAGGAGAATAAATACAGGAGGCTTCTGGGAAAGATTGTGACCGGAGGAGGCCAGGCCTGCCAGAGCATGTGGGAGTGAGGATGGAGTTCCAGGGGGAACTGTGACCTGGTATGGGGCTCCTGAGCTTTGGTAGCCAAAGCCCTTCGCTCTCAGATACCTCTGAAATGAAGTCAGCCTCTGGGAGCTGTGGTGTGGGTCCCTCTGTGTGTGAGGCATGGGGGGTGGTGTCTGAGCCGCTCCGTGCACCTGCGTGTGCAGGAGAGCTGACATGTGGATAGGCGCGGCCTATGGAGGATGCGTTTGCTTCTTTCCCAGATAGTTGCTCTCCGAGGTGCCCTGAGTGAGGAGGAGCTGGACCACCAGGCAACAGAAATGTGTGAGGGGCAGCATCCTGGGTGGTGTCCTCTGTACCTCAGCTGCCAGCTAACAAGCAAGTTGGCTGAGTGGCACAGGGGTCAGTTAGTGTTTTCCTTCCTTGACCTTTAAGGTGAGCCCAATGTGGGCAACCAGCCAGGACTTCCAGACCCATGGCACAGCTCATGCCAGGGCCATGGGCTTGGAGCTGGGGCTGAGGTACACAGCTGGGCCTGCAGGGGCTGCGTGGGGCGTGGGCTCCAGCTCCATGAAGGCCGAGTAGAGGGTGGTGAGGGGCAGGTCTCCCAGGGCTCCGGAGCTCCCACTTGCTGGTGGTGCCAATTCACCTACTCCACTGCCTGTCTCTGCCAGACAGGGCCCTGGCGGGAAGCAGTGAGGAGGTGGCAGGGATGTTGGCATAGAGGATGACGTTGGGGATGAGGTCACCAGTATCAGGGGGTCGAGGGTCAAGCTGTCATCCTTCAGCTGTTCCCACAGGTTTCCTGGTAGAAGGAGCAGGAGAGAACAAACATCACTAGGAGGCACCAGGGGTGCCCTTTTCCCCAACCTAAGGCTGTCATGTGCTGTGGAGAGCAGGATTGGGCAGGCACTGGGCACAAAACTAGCAGGACCTGTGTGACCCTAAGCAGTGACTGATTCTCTTTGAGCCTCAGATTCCTCTTCATGAAGCACAGTGTGAAAGCCATAGATCCACACCACCTCTGCGGCCCTTTGGGGTGGGGAGGAGGGACTGCGGGAAGGACGATAAGATTGCCTAATGGAGGGGTTGATGCAAATTTTGTGCTCTTGGAATTAGCCAGGGGGGACTCCCTCCCCTCCCCAGAAACTCTTCACACTGGCTTCTGGCTAGGCTCCCGGGGGAGGCGGCTCTACAACTCAGACGAAGGACTTTCCCACAGTGCACTGCTGGAACTGATGAAGGGTATGAACGTGGCTTCCTGGGCCATTTCTACTCCAGGGCCCAAGAACTGTGAGCAAACTGTGAGTGGAGCCAGGAAGCATAATAAGCAGTGCTCTGAGGCGCAAGCAGTGCTGTTTCCTGACCCCTATGTCCTGTGACCTGTATTGTGGCTGCCCTGGGCATTAGAAATGCAGGGTCTGGAGGAAGAAAGGCTGACCAAACCCTGGATTGGCCTTGGCTGTCTGGGTTCCAATCCTCTTCCTAGCTAAGTGACCTTGGGGAGGTTGCATAATTTCTATGTGCTTCTGTGAATCTGTTTAATATTCTCGCCTGTGTCCAGAGGAAAGAGCAGATGTAGGCAACTGGATGATGATACCTGGTAGAGGTGCTTTAGTAGATTTTTCTTTTTGGTACCAGGGGTCGAACTCATGACCTTGTGCTTGCCAGGCAGGTGCTTATGCCACTGAGTTAAATTCCTGGTCCTAGTAGATGTTCACTGAATCCAATGTGTCTCTGGCTCCCTGCTCTCTACCTCTGGACTGGGGTGAGGCTATTTATGAAGTTGTTTATAATAGTAGCTTCTTAGGCCCTGGGCTGTCTCCCTTTCAGATTGGGACCCCTCTGAGGGAAGGCCACCTCCACCTGCTGTGGATGCTCCTGTGATGTGCATACATAGTGCGAGGCTGGGTCAGTAGCCCTCTCCAAACCTCTTAGGGCCAGCCTGGGAGTGCATTGTAGTTTAGATGAGAATGGGAAGGGGGCCTGACTTTGTTCAGAGGTGGAGCAGATAGGACCACTCCTTGGATTTCTATCCCCAAATCTCTCTGTGACATGCTCAACTCTGTAGTCTTACATTCCCCACCCAGCTCTGAGATCTTACATTGCTCCCTAGAGAGTATCTTTCCCTCCCCCCTCCCTCCCCCTCTCCCTCCCCTCCTCCCCCTCTCCATCTGCGTCTCTGGCCTGGACCTAACTATATATCCAAGGCTGGCTGAAAACTCATGATTATCCTCCTATCTCAGCCTCCCAAGTGCCGGGATTTTAAGCATGCACCACCATGCCCAGCAAGAGGGTTTCTTTTCTTCTGCATTAAAGTGTGAACTCTGGCAAAAATGCACATGCTTCTGGAAACGATCAGCCTGCCAGTCATTCACAGTCAAGTGTTAGATAAAACACTGAGCTCTTTCCAGCCTTGCCAGAGCTGAGAGCAATTTGAAGATGTGCCGTTAGAACATGTTCAGGGCAGCAGCGGAGGAAAACGGGTCAAGGACATTCCTCCTCACCCTGTGCTGCAGATGGCAGAGAGCAAGTCAGACGCTGGACACCCACTCTGGGCTCTTCTTCAGGTGACCAGAAACCCATTAGCTAGTGGTCATCAGCCTGGGGGCTTGGCAAAGACAAGCCACACTGCCAGGCACACCCTTCCCATGCTGTTCCACCTCCCCTTCCCCATCCCCAGCTCACCCTGGAAGTCAAAGTCAGTGAGAGAGGGGTTGATGGCATCCAGGTCAGTACCAAGGTCTCCGTCTGGCAGTAGGGTGTCAGGCATGGTCCTGGCTGGGGAGGGCTCTGCCAGCAGCTTGGCACTGTTGCTGGGTGGGGTGTGGGCAGGCAGAGGTGAATCCTGGGGGGTGCCCGACTGGGCTTGCAGCTCAAGGTGCCCTTCCGGCTGTGGGAACAATGGTTGTTGCGGGGGTCCGGGAGGGGCCAGGCCTGGAGAGAGGTGTGGGTATGTCTGCCCATAGCAGGGGGGTGTGTGTCCCCCAAGTAGGTCCTCCAGAGGGTTCTTGCCAGGAATGGGACCTGGTCCTGGATGAATTGAGTGCAGTGGCTGGGAGAGCCCAGGTGGGGGTGCCAAGGGCCTGATGGGGCCTGCACCTCCCAGCCCAGGGGGTGGACAGCCCAGCAGTGGGGAGCCCAGCTTCTCCCTCTTGTCTCCAATGAGGCTGTCCAGCTCTTCTGGAAAGGCCCAAGAAAGAAGAAACACCATGAGATTTCCCTCCTCCACTTGTGCTCTCCCCACCTTGGACCTCGCTCAGGCCCTGCCCCTGCCCTTCCTGGCTCATAGGTCCCCGGGTCTCTCCTTTGGGGGGCCCAGCCAGCCTCACCTGGTTTGGCCATGCTTTTGCGCACAGCAATAGGGTCCTTCCTCTTCCACTTCTGCAGCTCCTCCTGCATCTTGTCGATCTTGGCTGGATTGAGGGCCCACAGGCACCCCTTGCGAGAAGAACTTCCGGATTTGTTCTCTACCTTCTCAAAGCACTTGTTGAGGGACAGGTTGTGGCGCACAGAGTTCTTCCAGCCATCAGGTGCTGTCTGCCCAAGCAGAGCAAAGCCAGAATTCAGGCTGAGCTCAGGCAGCAGTACCTGGCTCCAGGTCTGGACTCTAAAATATCCCTTGCTCACTCCAGGCACAGTACTGCTACCTCCTCAGCACCCTGCATATGTGTGGTACTGTTGGTGGTGGGGAAGTTGCAGGCAAGAACTTTAACCATACCTATTTTTTTTTCCCCAGTACTAGGGATCAAATCCAGGGCTTTTGCACTAAGTTTCATCCCCAACCCTTTTTTAATTTTTTATTTTGAGTCAGGGTCTCATTAAGTTACCCACGTTGTGCTTGAACTTGTCCTCCTGCCTCAGTCTCCCAAAGTGCTGAGATTATAGACATGTGCCCACCACACTGGGCTTCCCACATGCACTTTTCATCTGAACTCCGCCTTCTTATCCTGCTCTTGGCCTCCTCCAGAGGAGCATGAGTGATTCCTAAAGGGGGAGCTGGTGGGCGCACCACAGAGGTCTTCTGGCCCACATACCCACCAAAGTGGGATCAGGCCTACTGGTCACCCCGGACCCTGTGCCACTCCATGGTGTCCTGTCCAGCTGCAGAGAAGGACTGGAGGGAGGCTGTGGAAAGCTCCTTTCCTGGGTCTGTCTTCTCTCTAGGGCAAACTCGGGAGAACAGAAGGGTGGGTGAGGCTGCTGAGAGTTGGGGTGTGTGCTCATGTTTCACATATATTTGAGTGCACATCTGGGTGTTGGTGCGTGGGGGCACGGTGAGTGTGAACACACACCTACATCCCTAGGCGTGCTTCCCCGCTGTGAGCTGAGTCTCCTTGGGAGGGGTCTGTGAATTCCTGACTAGGAGGACGTAAGTACTGCTGTGGATGGCTGTGGGAAAGTCTCCCTGGGTGTGCGTGTGCGCATCTACAGTCACCTCAGTGTGTGGGTGTGTGTTCACATGAGTGTGCCCGGAGGTGTGCCTTGGTGGGGAGGCCAGCCCGCAGGCAGGGGGTGCTCGTGCCAACAGAATAAACACCCATTAGGAGGCCCGGTCATGCCACCAGTGCAGTAATTGTACTCAGGGAGGGTTGTAAAAACCATTAGGCTGACTCAGTTGGTGAGAAGCGGTGGCGGGGGCACAGTGGGCCTCCCACTCGCCAGCTCTGTCCCAGGCTCTGTGACTGCCCTGAGCCCCAGCTGGGGCTGACTGAGGAGAGAGCTGCCACGCAGGGCCGCTGGGCCGTGGCGCAACTTTGCTCTCATCTCCCAGCCCCTCTCCCTTTCGCCCCATAGTTTCTGGGTAATGAGGGGTGGCCACTCCCTCCTCCCGGCTCACTTGCCCCAGGGAGCAGCCAAGCTGAATCACTCCCAGCAGAACTGGGCCCTGATGCCAGCGTCACTGCAAGTTGCTGGCAGCAGCTATTGGAGCCTTTCTTGGGGACAGCTGGCCTAGGCAAAGGGCTGACTGAGATACCCCTCCAAGGCTTCCAGTGTCATCAGGGAGGATTCTTGAGCCAGTAGAGCAGACTTCAGCTCCTACAGCAGTCTCCACTAGGAGTCAAAGCTATGTCGCCCTATGGGCAGAGTTAATGGGCACTTGGGTATTTTATTGCCTCATAAATCTGTAACTTGAGGACTCTAGGGCAGCCCACACCTCAGCCACTTCCTGTTTGGAAGAGGAATGGTCAGCACTAACAATTATGTCCAGTGGCTGGACACTTCCCCAATCCCACATCCCTGACTCATGAGGCTCTAGGTTGCCCACCTCTGCTGCCTCTGTCCCTGTTCAGAAAAATGACCTCTAAGTGGGGAGTGAGAGATGGAAAGGATAGGGGGTCTCGGAAGTAATTCCTCAGATGTGTCAGAGAGGAACTGTTTTTTGTTTCTTTGTTTTTTGGTGGTGGTGGCGGTGGGAACTGTTGAGTTGGGAAGAATCTGTGCTGACCGGTCTAAACGTAACCATTTTACAGATTGAGAATCTGAGGTCCAAAGATGGAAAAGAAAAGAAAAAGAAATGGTCCAGCCCAGGTTCACACAAGGAGGCAATGACAGCTCTGTCGTCTAGCTAAGCTAAGGGTCCTGCCCAGGTCACCGCGTTGAGCCTGCATCGACTTCCGGCTTTTCCCCCTCCTCACAGATCTGTCTCTCTGAAGTCAAATGTAAACTCAGGAGTGAGAGTGATGCAACTGGCTAAGAACAACAACTAGAACCAAAGAAAAAAGCTGTTAGACCTCTTCACTCTTCAGCCCTATAAAACAGGGATTACACGGCTCCCAGAAAAAATAATTAAGCCAGGCAGAGGCGATACAGGGAGGGGCTAGGGGCCAGGCCAGGAGTTGGCAGGGAGGGAGGCCCAGAGGTAGGGGCAGGGCCCTCATTTCCCTTTCTCTGGCCTGGCTCCTTGAGGCCCTGGAGAGCCCTTCAAAAGCATTAGGGTTAAGGAGAGTTGGGCTCCCTGACCTGCTGGGGTATGGAGGCAGCCCTGGTTGCAGGCTTTGATGCTTCTCGAGTGTCAGAGACAACTGTCTTCCCTTTCCTCTTCCTTCCAGAACTTTTGGTGGATCAACATACTTTTCCACTCCTAGCTGGACCACTCTGGCCCTCTGGTCCACCCCCATCTGGTGGCAGCTCAGTGGGTACAGACTCATTTGGACCTCAGTTGCAAACTATCCCCAGGCAGAACAGTTGGGTAGATGGTAGAGGAAGAGTCACCCACTGGCAGTGGAGCTGAGTTTGGGGTTACCTGGGCCTCAGGACCTTTTCTCTGCCTGGGGAGCAGGTGAGATCATATCCACCAGGCTGAAAAGTTGTGGAGAACACACTCCTCAGACACAGGCTCTGGCCTCTCCTGCTCCCACCCCAGGAGAAGAAATCTGTGCAAGAGGGTCCCCCATGAATCAAGGGGGAGGCAGCGGTACATAGGGTCCAGCAGTTTTCCCAGCACAGCTTTGCCTGCTGTGTGATATCAGGTAGACAGACACTGTCTCTGATATATTTGCTCATTTGAGAATAGGGGCACCTGTACTACATCAATGGAGGGAGTTCAGCCCCCAGAATTCTCTTCTATGATGAATAGGAACCAGATCCTGCACAGAGATGAGGGCAGAGTCGGGTGGGCCAGTGAAACCCCAAGACTATGAAGCCCAAACCCCACTCTCTGGGAGAGTTGCAGCTGAACCTGCTGCCCACGGAGGCAGATTCTAATCTCCCCTAGGAAGGTGATGGGTTCTTTCGCCCCAGCATACCCTGTCACTTTGGCTGACTAGCTCTTCCTGGAATTCTCCGGCCTCTCAGCATCCTGGGGTAAGGGTGGGGACAGACTTTCATTTCTCCCCCCCACTGCCTCTCTTTGGCTTAGGGTAGGTGGCTACTCCAGGCTGATGTGAATCTGGGGCGAGATGCTTGAACTCTCTGCCCTCATATGGAACCCTTTCTTTTGGAACTCTGAACTTCCAACGTGGAGGTCGGGGAAAGTGCACCTTGCTTTCATCATAACTCTTCTCTCCCCTCTGGTTTGTCCAAGGTGTGAGGGGGATGCATCTTGGACTCACCTTGAAATAAGGGAAGTGCTCTGTCATGAAATTGTAGATCTCGCTCACAGGAAGGCTTCCAGTTTTACTGTTCTTTAGCGCCATGAAGATGAGGATGCTGAAGACACAGAGAGCCCCTGAGAGCCTGAATCTGACCAGACCCTGAGCTCCCCACCCTCCGAGCACCTGCTTTTGGTGAGAAGCTCTGTGAGGTTGAGGTTAAAAGAAGAGGTGATGAGAGAGTGTCCCGGGAGTAGGCAATGAGGTCAGGAATTGCAGATACTCAAAGGTCTTTTGAAATTTGAGAAACCGAGGTTGCTGCCTGACTCAGCTACAAACTAGCTGTGTGATTTTGGGTGAGTACTTTAACTTCTCTGAGCCTCTGTTTCCTCAGCTTTGAAGTTAAAAAATGTAATAGGCACCTCAGAGTTTGAGGAAGACTGATGAATGATGCTTCACACACAGACGCACTCATTACAGAGAAGCTATCATTGTTACTAGCTGGTCCTCAGCCTGGACAGAATGGGGGAAACAAGGTTCTGGGTTGCTGACACTCAACCCTCCATGTTCTTTTACTCAGTCCTTCCAGCAGACTGAATCACTGTCCCCTGATTTTTTTTTCTCCCCCAGATGAATAAACAGAGGCTCAGAGAGATGAAGTAACTTGCCTGAGTTTCATAGCTAGTAAATTCCAGAGCCTGGTGTTGAACACAGCTCCTCTCAATTGCAAGTCCTGCCTTCCGCCCGCCCCTCTCTCTCTGCTCCTGGCTGATGTGTGGGTTCCTCATCCTCTCATTAGTTGAGGATCTGACCTCTGCCCGGGGCCTGGCACACATTAGGTCAGGTGTCACTGTTGACTGAATGAATGAAAGCACATGGAAGGGTCCCTGAGCCAGGCTGTGTACTGCTGGCGTTTAAAACTCCAGTCCCAGGGAGGGCCCACCAGACTCGGGGCATGGTAGATAACAGTCACATCTGCAGACTCCATCCCACATGTGTTTCCGGTGGAACGCTGGAGTGAAGCTTTCTCCCTGACTCTGGGGCATGGGGACAGGCAGCGAGCATCTCCACTAAACTCTAGTCCTGGGCCCTGAGGCCCAGGAGATTGGACCTCTGCAGTCTCACTCAAGGCACCAGCATCTGCAGAGTCAATCCAGAGACACAACTCTGCAAGCTTAGGGGAGAGATCAGAGTTCAGTTCACCCCTTGCCCCAGGCTGAAATACACTAGTATGATTTCTACCTGCCACCATTATCCTTGCACAAGAAGGATGCTATGCCTCACTTTTCCCAAGGACCCTCTCACCCCTCCTTTTCTGCCCCAGAGGCACTGGGAGATGTACCTGTAGGAGTAGATGGGTTTGGGGAAGAGTGGCTGGTGCCCATCGGCGCTGACCTGGGGTGCAATCCGCTGGTATGGATACTGAGAGGATCCCAGGTAGGGAACAGGGTAGCTGCCACCACCTGGCGAGTACTGTAGACAGAGGTCAAAGGGCACAGAGTGATCACCATAGTACTTGACCTTTCTGAAGGGGGAACTCCCCTCCCCCATTCATAAACATCCAGAGAAGGAGCTGAGGCTACAGTTTTCCCTTCCTACATGGGCCCCATCACTCCCAGCAGAGCTGTCTGGCAGGTGACCAACAGTGTGGACATCTGAGGGGCTGGGAGGAGAACCGCATCCTGGAACTCAGACTCCCAGAGGCCTCAAAGTTCCCTTCTACCCAATCCTTCCTCTCAGCCCTTTAGGTGCTCTGGTTGCTATGGTGACGCATGGCTGGAATCTGGCAGGGCTGGAGTGAATGAGGAGCAGCTGTGTCCTTCCAGGCTGGTGTTCCAGACCTCCCATCCCTCTCCTGAACTGTTGGGCTGGAAGTGGGATGTCCAGCCTGGGTGTTTGCTGGGCACTGCCATCTTTTATGAGTTTCAGTAGCTCTTTGAAAGAGCTGGTCACGATGGTGGGCAGGTGGGGGTGGGAGGTGGTTTTACAGCAAAGGGAGTGGCTGTGGTGCCAGGGATGGTGTTTTATGGGGGTACCGGGTAGGAGACTCTGACTCCCCCAGCTGCTCCAGGCTGAAGAGCTCTTTCCAGGTCACCCAGAGACACTTAGTGCCTGAGTCACCCTCTCTTCAGGCTCCATAAAGCCCTGGGTGCGGCCATCTTGTTCGAGAAGGGTGTGTAGACAGCAGAGGGCATCAAAGCAGGGCTAGGCAAGGCATGGCGAGGCCATTTAAGGTCTGGTGGCACTTAATCCTGCAGTAGCTTGGTCCCTGATAGGACAGTCTGCTTCAGGAACATTCCTTATCTGAGGCTGACCAGGACTCTCAGGATCGCTCAGCCACTGCAGCCAGACCCTTCATGGAAGGGAGGATGTTCCCTTGCGCCTCTCCCTGCTCCCTACCTGGGATCCTCTGTCTCTTTACCTCACCCAGCAGACTACCCCCCCACCCCACTGCCTCCCGGTTTGGCCAAGATTAGGGCCAATGCCAAAGAGCTGGGAGTAGAACCTGCTCCACAGGCAGGGCCTGTCTCTGTGCCAGGCTGCAGGTGGATGGAGCTGTGCGATGGGCAGTCACTTGCTGTGTCTTGCCCAGTGACTCCAGGGAGCTGCCTGGCTGCATTGGGTTCTCCCCCAACTCTTTTAAAAACCTCCATCTCTCACCAGCGTGGGGCAAGCTTTTGGCATCCTGGGCATTTGGGAGGGCCCAAAGCTGGGTAGTAGGGAAGGAGCCAAGGATGATGAGGCCTTGAAGCCTTCTAGGGTCAGGTCCCACAGATCCCCCACCCCACATCAGGTTCCCACCCTCCCTAGGCTAGAGAGAAGTTCGAGGATGTCACACAGCAAGATGTGATCTAGCCGGGAGCTCATTGTCCCCTGCCCTGCTTGGCTTTGTGTGTCACACCACACACTGCTTTTCTCCCTGATCTGCTTTGTCTGAGGTGGCCACTCTCTCTTCCTTCCCTTTTTGGTTTGTAACATAGCCCTGCCTTGCTCTCGGCCACATTCACTTCAGACCTTTCAGGCCCTGTAAGGGTTTCAGATGAGCCCTGGCCACCTTGAGAGAAAGGTAATTGCTTCCTCTCGTATTAACCACTGCCACTCACCCCTGGAGGCCTAGCTTGAGAGTCAGGGCCCCACTGCCTTCACCTGCCCACCTGCACATGGTCCCATATGCTCACCTCTGCCCCTCACACAGCACATACTGGTATACTGGCCTTAGACCCCCAGGAAGCATGTCCACTTGCCCCAGACCCACCTGGTGGAAGGGTGGCTGGGAGGGGCAGTACATATGCTGCAAAGGGGGCTGGTAGCAGTACATTCCAGGACCACTCTCCAGAGCTGGGGGCTTGACCTTGACCTCTGACCCCTGCTAGAAGAGAAAGCAGATGAGCAGGTTGAGCCTTATTTTTCTCCTTCCTCTTTCCATTGTCCTGAGCATCACACGACAAGCAACCCTTCCCTTCCTTCTTCCCTTAAAGTTAGCTCCAAAGAAAAAACTGAGAACAGAGAAGGGCAAAGATTTCCCCAAGGGAGCTCAGCAAGTTGGTAGCAAGTAGGTGGCAGAATTAAGACCGGATCCTAGAGTATTTATTATATTCCACCTCACTGCAGGGGAGAGGTTGAGGTTGGGCCATCCAGAGAGGTGGCAGGGAGTTATCAGTGGTCATACTGGGACTGGGACAGGGCCACACAGCTCCTCAGGACCTAGCACAGAGCTCTACCCTAAGCAGGGACTGCAGGGACTCCAGCTAGGTCCTGGAAGGTGGACAAACCCAGGAGGAGGTAGATCGCTCTTCTCAGTGTTACCAGGGGCCTTGGGAAATCAGTACCTGGGCCCAGAGGGGCAAATCAGCCTTGACCTATTTCTGAGTGTGCCCTGGGGTTGCTGATGGAGAGATTGCCATAATCATAGAATCTCAGGCCTGGAAGGGCCAAGCACACTTGGGTGCAACCCCTTCATTTGAGAGATGATAGAGCTGAGTCTTCGGAGGGGAAACCATGTGCAAATGACCCAGCTATGGGTCTCTGGGCCGGAGCGCTTCTCTACGAGGCAGGGTTAAGAGAGCAGTCAGTCTCAGCCTCACCACTTACAGGCCAGGGATACCTTAGTCAAGTCACTTTACTTGGCTTCCATGAGCCTCATTTTCTTCTTCTACCAAGTGAGGATAGGAGGAGTATTCTAGAGGAAAGAAAGCACCTGGCAGAAAGGCCAGGAGCTGGTACTGAGTGGACAGTAGTCGAGGACAGTAGTGGATGTCATGGTGTCCTCACTTGGCTGCTGCCATGTTCCAGAACCCGAGAGTTGGAGAATCAGGATAATACTCTATCCTTGGCATAGGTGATAGGGGTCGCCTGCCTTCTCTATCTTCTTGGGGAGAGATTTGGAGATAGAATGGGGGTGTGTTTGAAAGCAGAGATGAAGAAGGGAACTGGAGCAGGCACAGCCCAGGCCAAACTACTCAGTCCCCACTTTGGGGACTTCCAGAACAGAGTTGGGGAGTGGCAAAGAAACTCCCTTCTACTTCCCAAAGCAATAATCCTGCAAGGTGAGGTGGTGCATGCCTGTAATCCTAGCACTCGGGAGACTGAGGCAGGAAGATTGCTATGAGTTCAAGACCAGTCTGGGCTACATAGTGAATTCAGGACCAGCCTGAATTGCAGAGTGAGAATGTCTCAAAAAACCAACCAATGGGGGCTGGGGATTTAGCTCAGTGGCATAAACGCCTGCCTTGCAAGCACATGGTCCTGAGTTCAATTCCTGGTACCAAAAACAAAAAAACACCCAACCAACCAACCAAACAAAACAAAACAACCAAACCAAACCCAAACCAACAATCCTATGTGGTATGTACCCTTAATTTTGTGATGAGGCTCAGAGATGTTAAGTGACTTGCCCAAGGTCACACAGTGGCAGGTATAACTGGAAGGATATGCTCACCTGCCAATGTACTTTCAAAGAATTTCTATGAATATACCCAGGCACCATTCTGGGCAAAAAAATAGGGCTGGGAAGGGCCCTTTGAGATAATTTAACCTTTACAGATTCTCTCAAGTCTGCACACTGATGCTGGGGGTGGGTGGGTGGGGTGTTGTTCTGTGGCTCCTCCCTCACTCTCTTCTCTTGGCCTCTGGAATGTGTTTTTCTTCTCACATTTGCATGTGGGCGGGTTGGTCTGGCTGCGGATTCTTGACACTTAAACAAACAAAGAAGTCACACTCTGGAATCCTGACTCAGGAGCCTCTGGGAAGCTGCCAGCTTCCTTTGCCTGACCTGCCTCCACCACTTGCCCCCTCCACACCCCACCAGACCAGCATCCCTTCCCCAGCTGACCAGCAGGTCCAATATGGAGCCAAGAGCCCAACTCCTGAGCTTGCCACTTTCTTTTGAGACACAAGGTCTGAGAAGGGAAGGTGGGGACTTTTAACTCAGACAACACTTTCTTGGCCACCAGAAATCAAGGCTTGAGGGGTGGACTGCCACTGGCCAGTGGTACTCACCAGAACTTGGCTGGGCTCATGGCCGGGGTAAGAGAGTCCATTGCACCAGGCTTCTGCTGCAAAGCCAGGCGGGAAGGCCTCAGCCTCCCTCACGTCCACGGGGATCTCCTCAAAGGCCTCCAGGGCCCCTGGGGTCTTAAAAGAGTGCCCATCAAGGGCCAGGGCGGTCTGCGCCTCTGGGAAGATGTCTTCGTGGAAATGCCGCTTGTACGGGTGGAAAGGCACGTGATTGCCCTTGAGGAAGCGCCCAGGGCTGCTTGCTGGACCTTCCTCAAAGCCGAAGCCAGGGTACTTGTCTGAGGGTGAAAGCTGGAAGGGGCCCGGGCCAGGGCCAGCTGGGCAGTGACCCTGGACTTGCTCAGGACCTGGTGATGCAACGCTTGGGCTGTGTGGAGGCAGTGAGGGTGCCCTCTCGGCAGGGCCTTCAGGCACAAATGATGAACAGCTGAAGCCAGCATGCTTCTGGGTAGACAGAGGGCAGAGAGTCCATGAGTAGAGAAGGGACCAAGCTGCGTTCCCTGCCAGGACCCTACTATGTGCTGGGGAAGAAAGGCCTGTAGCTGAGCTCTGGGGAACACCTAAATGATGCAGAAGACAATGCCTGTCCTTGGAAGGCTCATGAGGACATATTGTCCCTAAACTTGGGGTGCCCCAGGCTGAGAGGAAACCCAGAGTGAAAGGATGAGCAGAGGTTCATATCCGAGCCCCTCTCACAGTCCTGAAGCACTTGTTTGCTGATGGAAGGGATAAGACAGACCCAGGGAGGTCCCCATGGGGTCAAGGGGACATGTCCAATGGCTGGGCCCTGGGTACCAAATACTTACGTTCTGTGGGGCAGGGGAGCCAGGGAGGCCCGGAGCCTGCATCAGGTCCCCTTGTGGCTCCCCTTCCAGTCTGGTGGGACCCGGCAGTGTGACGTCAGACTGCAGCGGAAGTAGTGACACCATCACCCAGTCCTGGCCTTGAAGAAAGCCGGCTGCGATGAGAATGAGGACCACTATCTCGGGGCGACTGACTCCAGGACCACCACCTCCACTCCCACCCTTCCCTGGACTGACAAGAAGGAGAGGGAACTCTGATAGCAAAGTGAGCCAGGTTAAGAGTCCTCTGGAGAGGGGTCTTAGCAGTACTTTGGAGCTGCAGAGACCCCAGTTCCCCGTGAGACCCTGCGCCTGGCTCTTTGTGCTTGGTCTCCTGTGTCTGCAGTGAGGGGCCAGGCTAGGTGACTCCACTCAGTGGCTGAGCAGGCCCTGAGAGCCAAGAGCAGGTCAAGCCTAGGCCTGAAGTGGTAGCAGCTCCAGTTATGCAGAGGCTAGTCCTGTGGTGTGACCATAAGGGGTGTGGTCTGGCTGGCATGAGTACAGTGTGCATTGGGGACTCAAGGGGTCCTGGTGGCATAGTGGCCTGCCAGCCCACCACGGAATATCCAGAAAGTACTGTTTTCACTTACATCCTTCCAACTCTTATTTCCAACTGTGCAAGCCACTGCCTCCCTCCCCCTTCCCATCCTTTCCTTCCTTCCTTCCTTCCTTCCTTCCTTCCTTCCTTCCTTCCTTCCTTCCTTCCAGAGACCCTTCCTTCCTGTTGAACCCAGTGTCTTGTACATACTAAGTGTGTGCTAAGAACAGAGCGACACTCCTACCCCTGGCCATTTGCTCTTCGTGGAACTTTTCAGTTTCCCTATGAGACGTTAGCAGCTTGGATTACATAGCTGAAAGCTCCCACCTGGAATTCTAGGAGGACCCTGACCCCAGCACAGTGGAGTGACTCTGAGGCCAGGCTCAGCCCTTCTCCCCTGGCTGAATCAGCAAAGGTCACTGCACTTCAGCAGCAGCATCTGCAGCACAAGGTGAGTGACAGGACCTGGTTCACAGGGCTGTTGTGAGTAGGAGACAAAATCATGCATACAAAGTATAGAACAAAGTGCGGAGTGCAGGGTAAGTGCTCCGTATGTGTAGGTCCTCAGTATTAATATCATTATTAGGATGGTTCTTACTATCATCATCTCTGTTCTCTGGTTTCCCTCAGCCTCTGCTAGGGACAGAGCCTCTTGAATTCATTCCCCATTACCCCAGTGGTCTCTGATTAAAAGCTACAACTTGAGCTGGATGCAGTGACATAACACCTTTCTTTTGGTCTTTTTAAGACAGGGTCTTGCTATGCAGTTCAGGCTGGCCTTGAATTCACAGTGATCATCCAGTCTCAGCTTCTCAAATGCTGGGATTACAGCGTGTACCACCATGCCCAGCAATGGCATATATCTTTAATTCTAACCCTCTGGGAAGCTGAGGCAGGAGAATTGCGAATTTGAGCCCAGTTTGGGAAACCTAATACCTTAATGAGACCATGTCTTGAAATTAAAAAAAAAACAAAACACCTGGGGATGTAACTCAATGAAAAGGCACTGGGCTCAATCCCTAGTAAAACAAAACAAAACAAAACACCCCAACAACAAAAAACTTCATTTTACTGACAGCCTTCTCTGGGCAGACTTCTGTGTAAAAGCTTTGAATGATTTTCTCTTTGGTTTATCAGAACAAGTCTGTGAGAAATGCATGTTAATCCTTTCAGGAGGGAAAACTGAGGCTGATCCAAGACACACAGCTAATCCTGAGAGTCAGAATTGGAACTCAGACTTGGCTAACTCCAGTCTGCACTCCTCTAATAGCTTCTTTATTTGGCGTGGGTAAGAATCTGGTGGGGTACGCTGGGAAGGGGGTCAGGCAGTGGCAGAAATTTAAGGTTTAAATTATCATTTCTAGGGGCTGGGGATTTAGCTCAGCGGCATAAGCACCTGCCTGGCAAGCGTAAGGGCGCGAGTTCGATCCCTGGTACAAAAAAACAAAAAACCCATAAGTTATCCTTTCTACCTACAAATCCCTCACCGGAGCAGGGAGCCAGGCACTGACACATCACTGCTGAATAAACCCTTTCCTGTGTTTGATATGGGGACAAGGAGAGAAGGGAGGGCGTTTGCCCAAAGTGTCACAGGGGATCAGGCCAGGACAGAGCTGGTAGCTGGGGCCCCAAGTGGGAGCCTGGTGGGAAGCTCTCCCGCCCCTTCTCGAGTCCCCACCGCCCCTTCTCGATGTCCTGAGTGCCTGCTCACTCGGCAATGCTAAATGTGGCGTGACGGGGAAGCGCCGAGCTGGCCGTAACTGGACACCACGAGGGAGCAGGCAGGGGGCCTGAGGTACAAGGCAGCCCATCTCTGGCTCCGCATGACCGCCCCAGCCTGGCCCTTGCTCCCTGGACAGCTCCTCCTGGACAGCTCAGGGGAGCCTGCCACACCCCTCCCCGGGAGGTGGTGCTGCTGGCTTGGCGCCTTTCCAAGGCATTTCCAGCCCCTTCAGAGGCAAGGCTGGGCCCTTTCCCCAGATCTCCAGCTTTGTGACCTGGAGAGGGGACTCCCTTCTCTGGAGGTGGGTTAGCATGGTGGTGAAGGTGGGCTGACTTGACTCTGAGGAGTTTCAGCCTTGTCACTTTCTGGGCATATGACTTCAAACACACTGTACTTCACTTTCTTCATCTGATAAAAGTGGCACGTGGACCCACCTCCCAGGGTCCTCATGGGATTAAGTGCGATGTACAAAATGCTGGCACACGGAAAATTCTCAAGGACACGTGTCATGCATCTGGCTCCATCAGCCAAATGTGACCTCTTGCCCCAGGTTCCACAGTTTCCAGATGGTCTTGCTGCTTCAGGTCTGGCAGCCCTGTGGAGACTGGCTAATGCCCCATGCCCCATTTTTCCTAGCCCTTCCCGCCCACCCAGCTTCAGGAGGCTTAGACCCAGCCCTGCTCCTTTGCAGATGTCAGCCAGGAGAGGTCTCCCTGAGCTCCAGCTCTGGCCTGATGCCTCCTGAGGTCTGCCTGTCCAGAAGCAGCTCTGCAGTGGCTGCCTCACCTAGGCTTACCCTGGTCCCTATCCCCAAGCTCAGTTATCTGTAAGCCCTGGCTGACAGAAGGCTTCCACTCACAGCCATGACTTCATGCTCTGGCTTGGTTACCCCCCCACCCCACCTCCTCCAAACCCCTGGGGACAGGATCAGAACCTGGGAAGTTCTGCAGAGCTCAGAAACCTGACTCTTAATTTGTACTGAGGATACAGAAGCCCCTGAGTGGTGCTCGGGCTAGGATTTTCCCTAGGCAGTCTTTGTGAATTGTGATTCTTGATTTATAGACCACGGTACCCCTACTTGATTCTCAAAGCTGAAGCTCTATTCATTCTATAAATGAGTCCCAGAGAGTTGACTTGCCTTCGACCACATAGCCCCAGAAAGAGCACAGCCTCCACAAACTACTTTCAAAAAGCTCCTCCTACTAAGACGTGATGGTGCATGCCTATGATTCCAGCACTTGGGAGGCTGAGGCAGGATGCTCATTGCGAGTTTGAGGACAGCCATGGCTGCATAGTGAGTTCAGGGCCAGTCTGAAATCTATAGCGAGACCTTGTCTCAAAAAAACACTTAAGACAAAACAAAGTAAAATGAAACAAAATGGCCTCCTTAAAGACCCAATCAAAAAATGGGCATCTGAGAGGAACACACACTTCTCAGATGAAGAAATACAAACAGGAAATAGATATATGAGAAAATGTTCAACATCACTGGTCACTTGAGAGATGCAAATTAAAACACTGAGATTCTACCTCACACCGGAAAGAATGGCCAGGATCAAGGAATCGAACAACAACAAATGCTGGCGGGGCCATGGAGAAGAAGGAACCCTTCTTCACTGTTAGTGGAAGTGTAGACTGGTGCAACCATTGTGGAAATCAGTGTGGAGTTTCCTAAAAAACTAGACCTAGTGGTTTCAATTTGATCTAGCTATTCCCCTTCTTGGTATCTTCCCGAAAAAATTAAAAGCATTGTCCCACAATGACACATGCATGTTCATGTTTATAGCAGTACAATGTATAACACCTAAATCTTGGAAACAACCCAAATGCCCATCAACCAATGAATGGATAAAAATGATGTGGTTTTTTAAAAAAAATACAATGGAGTACTACTCAGCCATAAAGAAGGATAAACTTGAGACATTTATAGCTAAATAGATTTATGTTGAGACAATGCTCTTAAGGGAAATGAATCAGATATGTATGTGTAAATATTGCATTTCCTTTCTGGTGTGAGAAACTGAAAGTGTAAATAGGAACCAAAATGTAATGTAGAAATTGTGAAATAGATAGAAATTGTTCAAAAGGAAAGGGGAACTAGAGAGGTAGATGGGGAAAAGGAAGGGAAAACAAAAAAATGATGAAAGAAAAATAAAATGAGAACAAAGCTTTGTAAATAAGGAGGGAAGAGGGCTTGAAAGGAGGAGAGGGAAATGGGGAAAAAAAGCACTCAAGATATATCACGTACAGGTATGAAAAAAAAAAAAGACCTCCTGCCTCAGGTATTGGGTAAAGAGCATCTGGTTGGTGTATCTGAGGGGGTGGTTTGAGTACAAGGAAGGGAACATGTGTGGACGGGGAGAGCCTGCCTAGCTCCAACCCCTCTCTGGAGCAGCCAGTAGAGAGCTCTTAAAGCTGGATGGGCTGGAGTCAGGAGTGCGTCTGAATCCTAATTGTTGTGGGAATTTGGTTGGACAAGTTGTTGAACTTCCTTCCCTGGCCTCAGTTTCCTAATCTGTAAAATAGGGCTAATAATACTTCCCTCTCTGGAGGATTAGACAAAATATTGCTTGTAAATAGCTGAACACATAGTATGTGCTCAATAAATGATAGCTATTATTAATAATTAGCAGTGGGACAGAGTTAATTTCAGGCATGAGCTCTGATGGGGGAGGGAGCGCAGAGGGAACTCCCCTTTCCGGCCTGGCCTCCGCTGCTGTTTCCCTGCCATCTCCCTCCTCCCTGGCCCAAGCTGAACTTCCCTTGGTTGGATTTTCACTTCCCTGCAGTAGAGACAGTACCCATAGAAACTCCCAGTAAATGCACAGGAAAGAGAGGGGTGGCCCTGTGGCTTTGAGCCCCTCAGGAAGCCTCCCTGATGTCCCCAGTGGCATCTGCAGTCAGCAGGAATCCTTCATTGTCATCACACCTTGAGCCTCTCTGTTCTGGTTTCAGGGAACACAAAGGGATCTGTGAACAACTATGCTGGAAATGATCTCCTCCCTTTCAGAGCTAGCCCAGAGCCCTCCGTGGCCCACAGCCTGCCCTTGCCTGGGCCGGGGGCTGGGCTGTCAGAGGTGGGCAGTGTCCTCAGGTCCCTTACACTGTAGGGACCGTGATAGTCACAGCGGCACATCTTTAGGGCACTCTGCAGTTTACTCTGCACTTTGGTATTGCCCCCTCATACCCGTTCCCCCTGTCCCTGAATGAAGTGGACAGTGGTGTCCACCCCCTCCTAATTCCATGTCCAGTAAAATCAGGCCAAGTTTTTAAAAAGAGTTGATGGGTGAATATTTACCAGCACGCTGCAGGTAAGGAGGCAAAGCCAATACCTTCATTTTTCAGGGGAAAATTTGAGGCCTCTGAGAGGAAATGACATGCCCAGGTCCACACAGCTGAAAGGGAAACCACGTCTCCTGACTCTGTGCCCCAAGAGACCCAAAGCCCCCAAAGCCTACAGCCCAGGGAGGCATTGTTGGCACAACACTGTCTGAAGACCCTCTTCTGGGCATCGTGTCCATCCTTGTCCTCTGAGTTTCTCCTCCTATGCAACTTGGGGAGGAGAGAGGTAGGTTGGGACCAGAAATAAGTTCAATCTGCTCTGGAGTCAGGGAAGAGGACACTGGCCTCTGACCTGAGTGGCGCAGATGTAAATGAGCAAGTTTCCCCTGGAAATTGGCAGCCAGATGGACAAAAATCACCCTGCATTCCTGCTCTGTGCCCTTCTCACAAACAGCCAGGCTGGCACTGCCTCTAGCCATCGCATCAACACCTCCATCTCTCTCCTCTCCCTCTCCTCAAGACACAGGCAGAGCTGGGTGGGGGGATGCATGTCTGTAATCCCAGCAATGTGGGAGGCTGAGGCAGGAGGATTGTGCAAGTCCGAGCCAGTTTGGGCAATTTAGCGAGACCCTGTCGCAAAATTAAAAAAAAAAAAAAAGCAAAGGAGCTAGAGCTATAGCTCAGTGTGAAGAAGGCCTTAGGTTTGATCCCCAATACTGAACAAAGAAAAGATTCAGGAAGAAGGGACCATTTGGGAGTCACCCCAGTGCACACCTTTCTGTTGGTTGTGAGACCTTGGACACGTCACCTCTCCTTTCTATACTTCAATTCACTTATAAGCAAAATGAGATGGAGGGACCAACGCATCTGAAGATGCTGAGGCTGATCTTGGGGGTGTGCATTCCTATTCTGCCTTTGGGGGACCAGGGGACCAGGCAGAGCCGGGTAAGTTACTACACCCCAGGAAGGCACCACACTGTCATCCTCTTTTATGGATTAGGAAACTGAGACTCAGAGAGGTTAACCTGACTTGTCCAAGCCACCCAGCTAGTAAATTTTGCTCCTGAGGATTCAGATCCAGGCTTCAAAGCCAGTCTCCCTAACCACTGAGCCACACAGCCCCACCTTGGGAACACCTCAGTCTCTTGGGAGGGTCTGTCCCCATATCCCCTGTTGGCAACTAACTGAGTCACAGAAGCCAGACAGGCACAGGGTACCAAGGGCCCTCTCCGTGTTCAGTGCCCCCTCCCACCTGTCGGCCTCCTAACTGCCCTTTATGAGCGAGGTGGAGCCAGCTCGGTTCTGCCTTAATGGTTTCAGTGGCTGGCCGCGGCAGCATGTTTTATGAGAGGTGGGGCCCGGCCCAGTGCTCACCTACAGCCCCACCCGGGTACCACCCCACAGGGCTGCTGGGAGGGGTCCCCTGGAGCATCTTGGTAATTACCTCCTGGGGGGTGGCAGGGCAGGGTCTGGGGGGTTGTGCCTGAAGCTTGGGCTCCTGGATACTCAGGGCCTGGGGGTGCTGAGAAAGAGAGGTTTCGAACTCCTTTCCTCCTGTCAGAGTTGAGCGTTCTGGGGGCAACATTCTGGCCCTGCTGACTCTGGATCCTGGCTGGGTTTCAAGAAGTGGGTTGGCTGCCCTGGCCTAGAAATCCGTCCACAGGGCTCTGAGGAGCACAGGGGACCGAATGGCCGGGATAGAATTGGCAGGAAGAGAAAGGGATGCCAGGCATCCACATCTCCCCAAGGATGTTTTCCTCCATGGGAGCTGCTGACACCTGCGGCTGAGTCATTCCCATCCTCCACATCAGGTGTCTCCAAAGCCACCTCAGTCCTCCTGGCCCTGCAACTGGGCTAGCTCCGCAGCACCCCTCAGTGCCCCCATCCAGAGAAAGCACTTGAGCCACCTCCTCTGCCCTGTGCCACCCAGGAAGTTCTTCCAGATAGTTAACCTGAATTCTCAAACTCTCAGTCCACTTGCCCTGTCCTTCCTGCCACCCACCGAAGGACCCTATAGAGCTGTTAAGGATAATAGACTCGTCCCTCCCCAGGGGTGGGAGCATCCCAGTTTTGCTGTGGATGCCTGACTTTGAGAGCTTCCTGCTTTCCCACTCTTCTTTGCCCAGCCTATTTCCCTTTCTACCATGTTGGCCACCTCTGGGAAGCTTCCCAGATCTCCGCCCTTCTCCACTCCTGCCACCCAGCCTTGGCCCCGAAGGAGCCAAATCCAACCACTCACAGTAGGCTCCTGGCCATGGCTGCCATCCTGGCTTCGGGGAGTCATTCTGCCTGTGGCTCCCCAGGAGCCTCCATCAACTATAAATACCTCCACAGGCCTGGACCAGCCCCCTGCCCCTGGGCTGGGGCGGGACTGTTTCCCCAGGCTAGACAGGCAGGTCACATGACCCATAAATGCCATAGGACCTCGGTCCCTTCCGTGCAGCCCTGACCTTTTGGAATGGATGGATGGATGGAGGGGTGGGTAGGTGGGTGGGTGGATGGGTGGATGTATAGATGACCGGTTGGATGGACACAATGGATAGATGGAAAACTGGAAGATGGGGTACATGGGCAGATGGACAGACAGATAGATAAACATTCAGTAGAACAGAGGAAAGAATGCTTGTGACCTACTTATGGGTGCTTATTTTGTCAATGGTAAAGAAGAGATTTCAAGGAAATGAGAGATGCTCTCTTTGGAAGACACCCATCATTTTCTGAGATATAGCTTCAAGATTACCTTTCTCCCTTGCTATAACCAGCAAGTCTGGGAGAGCGACTCTGCTGAGCTTTCTCCCCTTAGATACCCCTTCCCAGAGACTGCCCACCTAACTATCCCCAGGCCTCTGACATCTTTACTCCTCTTCTTAGGTGTCAGGAATGGTCTGCCTCTTCCTCCCTCCTGCCTACCTGCCTCTTGTGGAGTGCGTACTCTGAGGCTATGAGCCCACTACCAGATGCAAGGCCAGCTTGACCTCCAAGATGAGCAGGGGGAGGGGCGTTCTTCATTTCAAGAACAGGAAACTCTTGGATAGGCAGCTTGGGTCGAACCCCTCACAGTACCCACATTGCTCCCAGGGGATTTGACAGCACGACTGGTCTGATGGTGAGGACAGTCCTGGCAAAGGACTTGAAGACAGAATTATCTGGGTCTGACTGGCGAGCTGGGAGGTGGAGACTCTTTTATTGCCTGCCTCATCCTCCCAGGAACACTGTGGAGAAAGCACTAATCTGAGGCTTTAGACAAGGATTCCCAGAGCAGGAATTTCTCTCCCGTCTTTAGTCTGCTGAGCCAGGAAAGGGGCTAAACACTGGAAAACGAAGTAGGAATGATTGAGGAGCCAGGAAGGAAAGATCACCTTCTTCCTTCCTACAAGTTCCCTCCAGCCACACTGGCAGGAAAGGACGGATAAAGGATGGAAAGTGGGCTGAGGGACTGAATAGAGCGGCTGGCCTTTGAGTACCCATTAGCGGAAGCTCCGACTCCATGAGGAAATCGGAGCTCAGTCTAGGGCACCCCTCCATGGGCACAGAGTTTATTGGCTATAGCAGTGATTAGCAGCTGAGAATTTGATCAGTAAGACCAACAGGAGCCTTTTCCCACCTCTGCCTCAGCCTGCCATTGCCCCTGGAGCCCTCACCAAGCCCAGAGCCCACCCTACACTCCTCACAAAGCCCCCCTTTTCCTCATGGAAGTCCTCCTGACCAAGGGCTTCAGGAGAGTCCTTCCCTATATCTGTGTTGCCATGGGCTAGTTACAGCAATACACCATGTTTCCTCCTTTATAGAATTAGACCCTCTTCCTTGTTCTACAGACATCACTCGGGTGTCAGGGGACCGAATGAGAACCAAAAAGTCCAAGTGCTCAGAGGATGGTAAGGAACAGCATCTTGTTTGATGGCCCTGCCTCCTCCCCTGGGGTCCTGGGCCTGTGGGATTTCAGGAGAGGGATGACCCTGAGTGATTGTGTGCCCTTCCCAAGGGTGCTGCCTATGGGGGTGACATCCTACTGGTGGGTCCCCTCCTTGCCTGCCCACCTCAGTAGGGGCAAGAGATAGCCCAGGACCCCATCATCCAAGGCCAGAGGTCACCTCTCATGCTCCTGTACATATCATTATCAGAACAGCTCATTAGCATCAATCTGTTATTAGGGATATTAACTCTGCCACCACTACTAATAACACAGATTTAGAACAAGCCAAATACACACTGAAGAACCTCCTGCCCAGTTCTGTGCAGGCACAGGGAAGTGGGAAGTGGTTTTCTGCAGGGCCTTATCAAGCCTGGCAGGAAAGGCACAGAGGGAGGCTCTCTCAACCAGGGCCCTCTCTATTTGACAGACAGGGAAACTGAGGCCCCACCAGGAGAAGGGATTGTTCCTTGTTATCAAGTCACTTCTTCCAGGCAGTCTTGCCTTTGGGAAGCAGCAGGCTCTGAGGGTGTCTTTCTGAGCCCATCCAGGTCCTGACTTTAGCCCCCCTCTTTCTCTCCTGACCTCCCCAGACCCTCCTGGCCTTGGCACCGCCAACCCAAAGAATTT
The DNA here is from genome assembly GCA_004027455.1 of Hydrochoerus hydrochaeris. NCBI lineage: Eukaryota > Metazoa > Chordata > Mammalia > Rodentia > Hydrochaeridae > Hydrochoerus > Hydrochoerus hydrochaeris. Next base: position 564,369 of record PVLA01000236.1, read on the forward strand.
CCCCCCCCCAAGCGTCTCCCACCTCGTGTACATTTTGAATGCTCATGGGAAGGCCCAGGGAACCAGAGTCTAAGGCTACATGGCCTGTGGGGTCCATTGTGGACCCCAGGAACTCCATCCAGGGAGAGAGAGGGATACCACCTCCCACTCACTGTGAATGCTGCTGGGCTCTGTAGGAGGAGGGGACTGCAGAGTTTTCTAATTAGGTTTTCTGATCACAATGGCGTGCGTGCGTGTGTGCGTGCGTGCGTGTGTGCGTGCGTGCGTGTGTGCGTGCGTGCGTGTGTGCGTGCGTGCGTGTGTGCGTGCGTGCGTGTGTGCGTGTGTGTGTGTGTGTGGTGTATCCTTGTATACATCCTTTGCCTTTTGGGACTGATGGGCTGGTGCAGTTTGGGACATGGCTGTGGAATTTACAAGTGTAGGTGGGACCTCCAGCTGTCTCTAGGCAATTGGGTTCCAGGGAAACACCCCATTCTGTGTGTGTGTGTGTGTGTGTGTGTGTGTATGCTGGTGTCCAGGGTAGCTATAGTTTGTCAGAAACAGTGGTTTCAGGTTGGGGGCCCGTGATTGCCCCTAGAAGATGCATGAGGACAGGGCTTAAAGCCCACTGACCACACACTCTCCTGTGAGATTAGGGGGAGGTTGGCATCCAGCTTCCCAGTGGGCTCTCCACTGTGTGGGGGGAAGGTCTTGAGGGATGCCCACCTCCTGGAGCTTCCAGAGTCACTGTGACTGCACAAGTTCCCTTTTCTCTGTGACTCACTGCAGGCTTCAGGTCTAGTTCCCTGAAAGCTCCCGATTCAGCTAATTCTGTCTCAGGCCCCATTAATCTAGGCTGAGTAAGCAAGAGCCACAGGCGGAGCAGAGACTGGGGGATGCTCATGACAGTGGCAGTCATTCCTTGCTTCAGCTTCTGTCCGTCCCCCTGCCTGAGTCTGGCTATGCCTGGTCAGATCCGTTGTGATCCCAGCCCTCTTAGAAGGGGTGCCATCATCTCCTTTTGGGGCCCTCTGAGCATGTTTCCCCCTCTCCTACTTCCCTTGCCACATACCCAAAGTAAAAGTCTGTCTGGACAGCACATGTCAACTTGTCTTGTTGTATCTGAACTCTTTTTTGGGGGTGGGGGGTGCGGTGCTAGGATTAAACCTAGAGCCTCATGCGTGCCGAGCATGTGCTCCATCACTGAACTGCACTCTCAACTAAACTCATTTTTACTGTTTGGCCAGCAACCAGCCTTGAAGGCCCAAATAGGATCAGGAAGCTGAAAGCTTCTTGAGCGGTGATCTCACACAATCTGTTGTTCCAGGAGCCCTGTGCTTTGCGTCCCTACTCAGAGAACTTGGAAGATGGATCCATTCTCCTGGCAGAGGTGCTGAGGAAGGATGCTGGGCTCCCGAGGGATCTGTGGCCTAAAGGGAGACCTGTTCTGGACAGGTGGGGGTGGTGCGGATGAGAACCTGTGGCTAGGGAGAGGGTGGGGCTGAGGTGAGGTGGGGAGGAGGAGGCGGGGATTGTGGAGATGGAGGTGAGGTGGGGGAGCCAGATGAGGAGGCGGAAAGGAAAGGAACTGAGCTGGGGTTGGAAACTGAGTAAGCGCAGTGCTTTTGTCACCCCACCTACTAGGGATCTGGGGCAAGAGGGTTGTCTGAGCTCAGGAGTTTGAGGCCAACATGGGCCACGTAGTGAGCCCCTGGTTCTAAAGAAAACAAGCGAAAGACATAAGGAAATGGAATGACTGGAGATGTAGATCTTAGCACTTAGCTCTGAGTAAGGCCCTTGTTTCAATCTCCAATATCACCCCCTACACACAAAATGGGCCTGGGACTAAGGCTGGGAAGGGAAAAGCATCAGATGGGGTGGGAGGATCCGAAGGAGGTTGGGGGTGAGGTAGGAGGTGGGCACAGAGATGGCAGAGGGGTTGCGGGAGGGGATGCAGGTACTGGAAAGACCCAACTTATTCTGGCATCATTTGGTTGGTGCTTCTGGGATGCACCTTCCCACAGCCCATCTGGCCTTTCCTCTATTCGCAGGCACATTGCCAGCCCAACCCCATGCATCCCAGATCAGTGGCTGTCTCTCCACTCAGGAAACCACCTCCTGGGATCAGAGTCCCTGCAAATTCAGTTTAAAATGCTGAAGCATTTCCCTGAAGTCTCAGTCTCTCTTGCCGAGGAAGCCAAACAAGCCACAGCAAGGATAGTGGCAGACTTCTGTCCTCTCCATCCCTCTGCAATGCGGGGGTCCTGAGTAGAGGTGGTCCCCAATCTCATTTCAATACAGAGCTGGACAGTGACAGATGGCAGCAGGTGCAAGTTCTCTCTACAAGCTCTGAAGACATTTCAACATGATTTAAGAACACTTTCTGCCTAGGAGCACGGACCTACGGCAGCAATGGGGGTTTTGCTAGTCCGTGAAGATTAGGCTCAGCTCAAACCAGATCAGGAAGGACTTCCTGGCTGTGAAGGATGGACAGTCCAAGGGCATTGGCGTTAGAGAGCAGATGGGACTTTCCATGACGGCTAAGCAAGGCTTTCCCAGAGGCAAAGGATGGCATATGACAGAAGCCACTTGATAATAATGGGCTTTTCATTTGGGCATAGTGGCGCACACCTGTGTTCCCAGTACTCAGGAGGTTGAGGCAGGAGGATCGTTGCAAGTTCGAGACCAGCCTGGGCTACCAAGTGAGTGCACTGCCAGCTTGAACTGCATAGTGAAAGCTTGTCTTGAAAAGACAAAAACACAAAACAAAAAAATGGGCCTTTCCCTTTGTCTTTAAGTTTCCCAAGCCTTTTTTTTTTCCTCATGATGAAAGATGAAAGCTTGGTTGGAGGAAATACAGGGTCAGTGCTTGGATAAGACAAAGATGGAGTGCAAGAAGGAGGTCCCAAGCCCCCAATCTTTCTCTTGCTTTGCCAGGATCCACTGATCTAGATCATTCTGGGGCTCCCTAAGCCCCTGGGAAATACAGTCCTCTGAGAACTCCCTGGCATTCCCGGGAGAACAGGTTCCTGGCTCTGGAGGTGAGCGAGGCGCCGGGCCTGGGGGTGCAGCGTGCCTCAGCAGGCCCTGGAGCTGGGAGCTGAGCTCGGCAGAGGCACGGGTGGGGCCGGGCAGGGATCTGGGAGGACATGTGCCTCTCCCAGTGTCACCTTCGCCCGTGAGGATCCCAACCTGCAGCAGGACCCGGCCCAGGACCCAGCTCAACTCTGTCCCTGCCTGGCCCACCCTAGGCTGCACACAGATGCACAAAGAAAGGGGCCAGGCAGGAGGTGTGGCCCCACCTTCCATCAGTCAGGGATGCCCCTCTAGTCTTCCTGTCCTGCTCTGTAGGTCTGGGAATGACCAAAGGTAGAAGGGTCTGAGCAAAGCCCAGTGGAGACAGGACCAGTGTGCAGTGCCACCAGCCCCATCTAGCTGTCTGATCAGCCCAGAGGAATTGGGGTTCAGTAGGGAATGAGTAGGGAATAGTGAAGGATGAGGGGCAAGTAGAGCAGGACCCGATGGCACTGGAGACTTCAGAGAGACTCCAGAGACTACCAGGGAGCTGGCTAAACTTCCTTCTGCGGGGCTTAGGGGGGAGCAGCCCTGTCTGGTGTGGGAAATGAATGGCCCTGAGATGGGGGTGGGTTGGTTGGGGAGAGTTCTCAAGAGGAGGACCCCTCCCCTCCAGGTCCTTTCCCACTGACCAGCTGTGCTTTGCCACTTCACACATCCAAATCTATACCCCCAACCTGTAGGTGCAGAGACAGAGGCAAACACGCCCACTTAATAGTCTATGCTTAATCCAGCATGCTTCTTGGGACATTTAGGGAGGGCCTGGGGGGACTCCGCGGGGAATGCCAGAACCTGACCTGGTCAGGTAGGGACAGGGAGAGCTGCAGGAGCTGGAGGGGGCTTCCTGCTGCTCAGGCTGTTTCCCTTAGGGTTTTTACACCCCAGACCACCCCCCACCTCCCGCCCAGTTCTAGGCATCAGAGGTCTAAGAACTCACTGATCATCCCAGGTCTGCTGCTTGCCAGGCTTCTTTGCCTCAGAGGCCTTAAGGACCAGAAATGTCTCCAGACCTTGAGCAGGGGGGACTCTGCCTAAAGTTTAGCATCAGCTCCTGGCCACAGCACCTGTTTGCCACCTGTCTGCCTCTCCACCAGGTGCACTGTCTCCTTTCTGCAACCCAGGCTCCCCCAAGGGCCCCCGCACCTAGACCCCAGCCCAGGCTGCCCAGAGTTTGAGAGGTTCCTTGATCTATGCATGCTGGGCTCTCCCCTTTCACTGTTTCTTGAATAGCCACACAGCTAGGAATCTGCCAGCTCGTCTCTCAGCTCTAGTTTTCCAGTTCTGGCACTTCTCGAGTTGTCGTGCTACCCCAGCACAAGGCAGGCAAGCACTCTTAGCACAACACACAGAGACAATACAAGCCACCAACCCAGCCTAGAACGAAGATCCATGCTGCAGCAAGCAGGCTTGCATTTGGACAACTTGGACAGCAATAAGAGGAGGGGCAAGGAGAAGGGGGTCCCCCTCAGCCTCCAGCACTCACCCTGATCCTGAATCTCCCTTGAGCTGCAGCGAGAAGCTGGGGAGTGTCCAGATGCTCCTGTCTCTCCTGAGGCCCATTAAAAAGGCAAGCCCCCTCCCCAAGCCCTGGCCCGGCCCTGCTGGCCTCCACGGCTGACTTGGGCCGGGTCTCCTCTTACCTGCTCAGTGAAGCAGGTCGGCGTGGGGGCCCAGGTCTAGGGAGCCAGGAGCTCCGTCCGTCAGTCCGTCAGCTGGGCCTTCCTGGGTCTGTGCTGACATCAGGTGAGGGGAGGCAGCTGCTGGGTGAGCCAATAATTATGATATCAGCTTCCCCTTGCCCTGAGGGGCTGCTGCCAAAATGGGGAGAAGAGAAAGGTGACTAAGAAGCTAGTTTGCTCCTTGGCTCTTGTTTGACAGGTACCGGCTCTTGTGCCCGCCCCAGCCGCGCCCTGGCCCCCCCCGCCCCTCCCTTCTCCCAGCTAGCCCAGGCCCCCTCCTCTTGCCAGCAGGCACAGCCTCTGGCTTGCAGAAAAGGGGGGTGTCCCTTGGTCCCTACCTGCACCCAAAACGGGGGATGTCAGTCCCTCCGTGGGTGGGGCACAGGCCTGTTGGGGCACGCACGAGTGTGTCAGGAGAGCCAGGCTGCCACATATGTGTTCATGGAGCTGGTGAGCGGTTCTAGGGAACAGTGTGTGGTGGCGGCCCGTGGGTCTGAGGTGTGAAGTGGGTGGCAGCACTGTGGTCTCTCAAGGGCCAAGCACCCTCCAGAGTTTCTGGGAACTGCCTACAGGGTCTGCCTTCTGCCCACCGGTCCATGGTCTCTGATACCTTACATGGGGGTGTGCGCACCTACAAGCTACCTATGTGACGTCCCCTGTGTATGTCTGTGGTATGAGTCTCTGGGTTGGAGTATGTCTGAGTCCATGTCCTCTCTATTGTCTATGGGTCTGGGTCCCTCGTATGTCACCTGCATGTTTATAACCATGTATCTGTGTGCATGTCTCTGCTCTGGGTCAGCAGCCCTGTCAGGACCCCACAAACACCCCTCAGGGGCGGGAAGATGGAAACAGAAATCTGTGTGGCTATGGCCCTGGTCCCTGGTCTGAGAAGGTTAGGATTTGGCCACTCCTGGTCCCACTGGGACCTGTTCCTACTCCCTGGCAGTCCTCCTTGCTGTGACTCCAGACTCATGCCCACTTCCTGCTGGTTACTTAGCATCTGCCTGCCCCACCTCTGCCTCCTGCCCCCAGTCATCTCCCCCACAATTTTGCCTGGACTCTAAGCCTAGTTGTTACTGAAGGTTCTGGGACTGAGTGGTAAAACCACCACCCAGTGAGGCCTGCAGTGTGGGCACCTCAGCTCCTTCGCACTTACCCTGTCATTCCAAGGGCAGAGGTAATGCCAACTCGTGCTGGGTAGGCTTGGTGGTCATCCACACAAGGATGGAATAGACCAAACCATTTGGCAACTTAGTCTCGGCAGAGAATGTTCAATGGTCAATAGAAAGAGGGTACTGAGGTAGATAAGAATAGCACGCCCATTTGTAAGAGAAGGTCTCCCTCTGAGCCTCAGTTTCCTTATTTGTTAATAATGGAATATTACCCATGGGGTTATTGCAAAGATTAAACAAATTTATATAATTAAAATTCCTAAGGCCACCCCTGGTATAGCATATACGCTCAGTAAATGTGTACTCTCTTCACAACCCCTGTGGTGCTGGGTGGGAAATGGGTATTAGTAACACATTCACTTGAGTATAAGGATTTTTTTCTAACCAGGTGTGGTGGTGTACACCCGTAGTCCCAGCACTTAAGAGAGAGAGGCAGGAGGATCGCCATAAGTTCAAGGCCAGTTTGGGCTACATAATGAGTTCAAGGCCAACCTGAAACTGAATGAAACTCTATTTTTAAAAATTGTTTTTCCCTGAGGTTAGGTCACAGGAATTGGTTCAGTCTGTCTTTTTTCTGGGACTTGTGCCAGTAATCAAAACCCTGCTCCCTAAAGCCTTATAATCAATGGTTCTCCATGGTGAAAGGGCAGGTATCGAGACTGTGTACCATAGTATTTACTAATTGTTCCTATCTGATATATTCAAGGCTGATTGTTATTTATAGACCCACGGATATTTCTACATGGATGCTTTGATCATAGAGAGCCAGGAAAGGTATAACTTAAAGTCCTCCATCATTGTTGTTAATTGATATTCTGAAGATCCTACTCAGGGTGGTATGTCCACCAACAGAGGAATAAAGAAAATGTGTTTTTTACACACAGTGGAGTATTACCTTGCCATAAAGATAAACTTTGAGTCATTGGTAGGAAAGTGGATGTGCCTTGAGGCCATGTTAAGTAAATAAATCAGACATACAAGCTTAAATATTACATGGTTTCTCTTGTATAAGAAACTCAAATTAGCTGTCTGTGGTTATTCATGTCTTTAATACCGGTACTCAAGAAGTTGAGGCAGGAGGACCTTTGTGAGCTTGAGGCCAGCCTGGTGACAGTGAGTAGAAGGCCAGCCTGAACTATAAGGTGAGAGGGAGAGAAAGAGAGAGAGAGAGAGAATCTTCAAAAAATTACAGATGAACCTGGGTGCAGTGATACACACCTATAACCTCAGCACTCTGGGAGACTTGAGACAGGAGAATTGCAAATTCCAGCCCAATCTGGGTAATTTAACCATGTAGTGATGCCCTGTCTCAAAATGAAAAATTAAAAAACACCAGGAATGTACCTGAGTGTGAAAGCCCTAAATTCAATCCCCAAGATTGAAAAAAATAAAGAAAGAAAAGGAAAAAGAATTACAAGTATGTGGTTACTTACTTAGGAACTCTAGGAGAATAAACTGAAGGATAAGGTAGAATTAATGAGGAGCTGCGGAAAATATGTGCAGTGTGTAAAATTCAAAACCATTTTTTTTCTTGAGACACGGTCTTGTTATGCAGCCCAGTCTGGCCTCAGACTTATGGAGAGTCTCCTGCCTCGGTCTCCAGAATGCTGGAATTACAGGCATACATCACCATGTTCAACTCCAAACCACTGTCATACAACTAAAACAGCCGATTAAAAAACAGACAACACACACAATTGCAACATTAAAATGCAAGCAGAAATACTGGAAAAGAAACACAAAATTCACAAATAAATTTACTGACAGACATAAAATAATACTTGAATAAACATAAAAGTGCATAATTTTCCTGAAGCGGAAAGCTGAGTATAATACGTAAAGATGTCAACTCTCTTCAGAATAATTCATAAGCAGAATATAATTCAGATTCCTAACGGTTTTCTCCCCTCAGAACTCTACAAGTGGGCTCTAAAGTTTGGGGGAACAGTAAGCATACATATATCATTTAAGACTTTTTGAAAAAGAAGACAAATAGGAATTTACCCTGCTAATCTCCAAATGTCCAGCAAGGCATGCACAATTAAAACAGTGCAATTTGGATATAGAAACAAAAAAATAAAAAAAATTGATAATGGGGTACAGAATAAACGAACATGTACACAAACTGGGCACATGACAATAAAGTGTTTGAAAAAAGCAAGCAAAGTGTGAAAAGTTCAATAGATGGAGTAGTGAAACATACAGTGGAGTTGACATAATGGACTTTCCGTTCAAAAGAAATAAAGTGAAATCCTACTTCGTGTTATATGTGAAAGAAAATCCTGATGCACTAAAGATCTAAAGCCAAAATTGAAACCATACAAATACTTAGAAAAAAGGGAAATATTTTAATTAAATTCTAGAGTGGAGAAGACATTTTTAAGTGTGTCATTAAACCCAGAAGCCATATAGAGCAACTTGACTAAGTAAAAAGTCAAAATTTATTAAATAGCAAAGTATCACATAAAAGCCAAAAAAAAAAATCACTTGGAAGAAAATGTTACAACATGGATAAAGGGTTAATATTTGCACTCTATAAAGAACTTTTGTAAATAAATGAAAAGATGACTTTGCAGAAAAGATTATATATAAGCAATATCCAGCCAATCTAAAAATGGCCAAAAAACCCCTCCACCAAATGCAAAGATCTTAAACTTTGTTCAAAATACAGATGAATTCAGGGGTCCGGAGCCCTGGCAGGATGGAAAACACAGACATCGTGGCTGTATCTTTCTGCAGGGAGCTCTGCTTCTAATGAGAGAGGAAATTCTTTTTCTTCTGAAACAGGCTCTACCTCTGCCCCGGGAATGGGTGTGGGTTTTGGCTCCCTTTTTTCTTTGGGAAGCATCACTTCCTCATTTGCTGGAGTTGGAGCAAGAGCCTTGGGAATCCCACAGAGTTTGCACCAAAAGGATTTGGGAGATCTTTCTCTTCTTCTGCATCTCTGGCTAGGACCATCCTCTCCTTCCCTTGATGCATCAGCCCCTCGGGGTTCTCTCCTGGGCTGAGAAAGTCTATCCTAGCATCCGGCTCAATTTTAGCTTCTGCAGTGCTGGCTCTATGCGCAGGGCTGTTCCCCTCATTCCCAGACTCTCTTTTCAGGCCTGCAGGTGGAGCTGAGCTGGGATCAAGTCTGAATGGACTGTGGCTGGATGTTTAAACAGGCTGGGGCCAGGAAAGGAGCAGACAAGGAGCCCACTGCCACCCTTGGAAGCCCCAGTGTGATGGAGGAAGGGTGGCCTCCCATGCATCCCACATCAGGATGGTCACCTCTTTCCACACGTGCTCACAGAGGCTGGACTTATCCACCAAAACAAGTTCCCAGGATTGAGTCTGCCTTTTCCCAGGTCCTCCAAGACTCACTCCATGAGCCTGGGAGACACTTAATGTCCACAGAAGGCAGGGGTGGTGGTACACACTTGTAATCTCAGTACTCAGGAGGCTGGGGCAAGAGGACTGCAAGTTGAAGGCCAGCTTGGGTTATGTAGCAAGTTCAAGGCCAGCCTGGAATATATAGTGAGACTCTGTTTCAAAATAAAAAAATACCAAAACTCCCCAAAAGAGCATCAACAGAGAGAGGCTGGGGGTAGCGCTCAGTGGTAAATGATGTGGTTAGTATGCTCTAGCTATGGGTTCAATCCTCAGCAACCCCACCCCCCAAAAAAGAAACATCTGCAGAGGAACAAGACCCGAATGTAGTTGGCACAAGGACCCCACAACGAAGGAAGGTTGGAGGGATCTGGGTCAATCAGGGTGTGCTCCCTGGGGTCAGAAGGCAGCTTGGCTGTGGATGATGGGGAGACTCCATGTCTTAGGGTGTGTGGTAGGGGCCTGAGATAGGAGGTCTGTGCCTGTTCTGGTTGGGTGACCCCCTGGGAAATCCAGGGAGTTTCCAAGCTTGGTGCAGGAGGGCCTGAGGGAGGAACTCAGAGTCCCAGTAGGTGGGGAGGGGTTCTGTCTTCTGATCTTAATCCCTTCTGCTGAAGGAGGCAGGTTGCAGGGTGTGGAGGTTAGAAGAAGCAAGCGTGTGTTTGGGGGGGGGGTGTGTGTTTTCACTAAAGTCAGTATCTGTGTCAGTGTACCTCTGTGTGAGTGTGCAGGCACTGACATTTCTGCTCTCATGCTCACATGCCACCATGGTGTACACTAAACTGTGGAGTGATTGTGTACTGCTAGATGTGTCCATGCCAGATTTGTGTGGTGTACACGAGCATCTGTGTACCTGTGAGACCTCCTGAGTGACTGCAGGTGTACATGTATCTATGACTCTGTCTGTATGGGGTTCTGTGAGTGATTCTGAGAATCTGATTCTGAGAAACTGAAAGGATTCACGAGCTGGTAACTCGGTGCATAGGAGACTCAGGTGTGTGTTCAGGTGTCGGTGGATTCTTTTGTACCTAGGAATGCACGGTTCTGTGTATACATGGCTAGGGAGTCTCCTCAGCGTTAATAGCACCTCTTCTGTGTCCTTTTCATGATTCTTGTACTTTTTTTTTATTGCAAGAAATTGAACTCAGGACCTTGTGTTTCCCAAGCAGGCACTGTGCCACTGAGCTCTATCCCTAGCCCTCATGATCTGCCTAATCAGCCTTCTCCGCCCCTTTCCTTCCTTGACCTCTGTGCCACAGACCTTCAGGCCCTGAAGGTTGGGGGGGGGTTCCCCTTTTGAGGTCTTCAGCCTCCCTGCCCCTTGGTTCTATAGATGTGGTGGTGCACTCCTGAAATTCTAATTACTCAGGACTCTGAGGCAGGAGAATTGAATGTTCGAGGCCAGCCTGGGCCATTCAGTGAGACACTGGTACAAAGTAACAAGTAAGAAGGGTTTGGGGTGTAGTTCAATGGTAGAGCACTCTTGGTTTTGATCTCCAAAACCACCACCACCACCACACACACACACACACACACACACACACACACACACTCTAAATAAAACGTAAATAAAAAAAGGAATAAGTAAAAACCTTTGTGGTTCTGATGATCTTGATTAATGGGGGATGGGGCTAGGCTGTGGAGGGGGCCACAGGGACACCTCCTCTAAGCTGGTCCCCCACTGGAGCTCCACCTGTCCTGGCCCTGTCCCCTTTGGCTGTGCTACCCTTTCTTCTCCAGGAAGCAGCCTCCCGTCAGAGACCTCGGGGAGACTGAGAACTTATGGTTCAAGGACTCTAACCCCCGGAGCTGCCCTGTGACCTGGGATACAGGTCAAGGTGACCCAGAAAATGGGGTTGACAGCCCTGCTCCCACCTCCCTAGAAGCTTTTTTCTGCCTCTCTACAGGTTTCTCCTGCTTGGGCTTTATGGCTACTTCCTTGTGCTTTGAGTTGCCATATGTGCGTCCAGGCTGGCAGGAGGAGGTTGGAAACAGGGAAGCCCCAGGACCTTAGGGGACAGAGGCAAGGAAAAGAGTAAGAGTTGGCCCAGAAAACTGGGCTTGTTTTCTGGTTCTGAAGTGACCGTGGGCCCCAAGAGCCCAGATGCTGTTTCAAGACACGGAACTCTCTGCACACACAGCAGCCTGGAGAGGAACTTTGCGGGAGGTTTGAGGGCTCCTCCAGGAGCCGAAACTTCTCTGTGCACCCAATGCATTCGCTCATTCGTGCAGTTTCCCTGCACCAGGCTCTGCGTAGGAACCTGGATGCGGCTCCATCAATTGTCCTCCGGTTGTTTCCAGCCTCACTGATTTTCTTCTCCTTCTATCTCCAAGGCCCTGGGAACTCACTACTTCAGAAGTTCTTGAGTTCTAGCACTGACAAGTTCAGCAGGGAGGAGACCCTCAGAGCCCCTCGTTAGGTCCAGGACACCATTAGTGATGGGGAACAGGTACTCAAGAGAGAAGTCCAAGACTCCGATTCCAGCAAGTCCTCACCCACCTGCTGTAGCCAGAGTGTGTGCACACAAGGGCCTGAGCTACTAGGCTGCCTTTACACACCTGACCCAGGCCAACAGGCCCTTCCTTCAAAGGCTGGCCCAGTCCATGCTGCTTTATTGCCCAGCTAATGATGGTGATTAGGCTGACAGGTGCCGCCTGCCACCTGGCCACACTCCTGCCAGCTGAGAAGGGTGCTTTCTGAGCATTTGAGGGAAGCTTGATCCCTGAGTGCTGTGAGGGCACCTGCCACCTAGCTGGCCGCTAGACCTTCGGCTGGCTTTTGTGTTCCTTCCTCCAAGCACTTGGGGCAAGCTTCATTCCCTGGATTGCTATGGAACTGAGAGTGGTGAGTGGGGCATGTGCACCCCAAGAAAACTTTTCCCCAGCCAAAGATGGACTACATGTACTTATGCAGGGTCCAAGAGAAAGCGGTGGCAGAGCAGCAGAGCACCTTATGGGGGATGGGGTCTCTGCTGCTTAGGGACCCACTGCATTGTGAGTAAGCCACTGGGGAGCCCCACCATTCTGGGGCTGGCCTACACCCAAGGTGGGGGGACTGTTGCCGGGGGCCTGGAGGGTCCTAGTGTGGGTCTGGATGGGAGTCCTGATTTACAGTGTGCTTCATGTATGAGGAATGCCAGCCTGGGGGCCAGGGTGGGGGGTGGAACCAGTTGCCTGACACTCCTCACTCTCCTGGATGTCTGGCATGTCCTGTCAGGATCCCCTGTCCCCTGGGGACAACGGTGTTCTCCCCTGCGCAGTAGCCCCCTCCTGGGTGCACTCCCCATGAACCGCCAGCTTTGGGAAAATGGAGTAAAAGCCCAGGCCAGGGGGACATCCAAAGTAAATCCTTTTTGGTTTTATCTTTTTTTGGTCCACAGCGACAGAGACTTAGGATGGACACAGAAATGGACTTTCAGCCAGGAAGGGATGCTGAGCTCCCGGAAGGGATAAGGAGTGGTACCACCCCCAGATGAAGACTCTGGAGTCTGTGAGGATATGGAAAAGGCAGAGAAGGGGCAAAGGTGAGGAGGCAGAAGCACCCCAAGTTGTCTGGTTTTGACTCTGAAGGCCGGAATCGTTTTGAGTCTAGCCTGCGTTGGTCTTGCTGTAGCGGCATTTGGGGTGAGGGTCCATCTCTCTGGGCACTTGGCATGGGTCAGCCTGCCTCCCCTGGTCTGGTGGGACTGGTTTTTCCAGCTGGAGGAAGGGTCAGTGAGGAATTGGCAGGGAGAGAGGGTTTTATGTAAATGCCCAGGGAGTGCTCTGGGAACCGGGAGGCCGGTTTTCCAGACACGCAGAGACTGGCAGCTCCCAATTAGCCAGTTGGTGATGTCAGTCCTGCTTTCTTGGGTGGCTGCGCCCACTCCTATTGGCCCTGGCAGGGGTGCCCTACCATTACCTTCGCCTGGGGGTGGGAGGGGTGCCAAGGGAGCTGTCATGTAGGACAGAGGCCAGGCCCCTTCCTGTACCCTGTAACCTGGGCCAGAACCATGTGGTGTCGCCATGAAAGACCATCTCAGACTCTACTGAAAAACACTTTAATGTGGCTAACATCTGAACCCTTCCCAAACCCGGGGAGGCTGGGCTGGAGTCCCAAAGGTTGGCCATGGCAGGCCTGCTTCCAGGCCACTCTAACCCCAAGTTTCAATAAATATGTGCAAAGGGGTCTGGTTCCCACGCTGGGAAGACAAGGAAGGGCATGCGTGTTTTCTGCAGATGCACATGTACACTGTCAAGCCTGTACACGAAGTCCCACAGGATGCTCTCTTTTGCACACATGCATGTACACACAAATGCAGACACACTCATTTTCCCCTGACACTCTGGAGAGGGTGCACATGCCTTCTCATGGACGTGTATGAGACTATACACACACAGACCTTTCTCCCGGCTCTTGGCCCTGGGCTTGGGGCTTGGAGTGTCTCCTCTTGGCTCTGAGGAGCAGGATGGAGGTGGGCTTGGCCAGGTTGCACCCGGTCTAGGGGCTGGGTGTGGTGAAATTGGGCTGGTTGGAGAGGCACTGGCTGATGTTGGACTGGGCCCAGGAGGGAAAGGTGTGCAGGTTGAAGATGGGGATGCTCCAGCTGTTAATGGCCAGCATGATGACCAGCACCCCGATGATGTTGAGCAGGAATCCAGCCTGGGCCTGAGGTGAGGAAAGTTAGTTTGATGAAGCAGGTGCTGAGCAGCTCCAGTGCCCAGTCTGAAGGCATTAGGAGGGCTTAGGAGCCCCCCTCCCATGAGCAAACCTCTCCCCAGCAAGTCCTGCCTTTGGTCTAACCGGCAGCGCTAGGCAATGTCCTCACCCCTTGCTTTACTGCCAAGTCCTAACAGGGAAAAGAGGGTCTTATGAACTTCTGGGATCCTGATATTGTTCTAGGTTCATCTCTCTGAGCATGGGTGCCTGACCCTGGACCTTCATGTCCTCCTCCTCTCTTGTGGCCAGCGCTGCAAGGCTTGACAATCTTCCAATGGAGGGATCACATCCCAGCCTCCCTTTCTGTCCCTCAGCCAGAGCCGTCCTCTGATCTCTGAGCATTTGAGAGGCTTTCAGCCACTTTGTGGTCCACAGAGATGGAAGGCAGGCAGGCAGGAGAGGAGAGGTGTTTGTGTTCCCTGCTACTCACCATATCGGCCACTTTGAAATCCCCGAAAGAGAAGACCAAGGCATTCGGCGGGGTGGCCACAGGCAGCATGAAGGCCAGGGAGGAGGCCAGGGTGCACGGGAGCATGACGTACAGCGGGTGGATGCAGATGGACTGAGCCTGTGCGGGGAGGGGGGAGGCAGTGGGCAGAGCTGACCTTGGTCCCCATCCCGGGGAGTGAGACGTGGTCCCCAGGGTGATAACCCCAACACGCTCTCTGGTCAGGAACCCACCATTTCTGCCAGAAGGCACTGCGTGACCTGGGAAGGGCCCCTTGACCTCTCTGGAAGGGATGAGTGTGCAGCCCTGCCCTGTGGGGCACGGTAAGGGGAGGGGCCCATAAAATGGATCTCAAAGGGGCTCTGAGGTGTCATCAAAGGCTGTGGGGAACGCGCCTGGGGAGGAAGGGGCTGGGGACGCTCCAGGGAGCAATTTTACCTCGTCACCTCTGGAGTGACCAGGACAGGGACTGGGGTGGGGAGGTGGGTGAGGCCACCATTGAGCCCCGTCGTCAGGATACCCAGGGAGTGATGTCACCAGAGATGGGGTTGAGTCAGGGGCTAGAGGTTCTTGGGGCCCAACAGCATGAGACTGGGAGAAGGGTGGAAGTTCGGAGCCTCTCCAGGAGAGGGAGAGGTGCAATGGCAGGTCCCTGGGGGGACCTCTGCGGGGAGAAGGCTGGAAGACTGCCTGGAGGAGGTGTGTCTACAGGGCCAGCTCACCATGGAGGCCAGGATGGGCAGGAAGAGTGTGGTGGTGGCCACGTTGCTAATGCCCTCAGTGAAGGTGGCAGTCAGGAGACAGACAATGATGGCAATGGCAGGAGGTGGCACGTGGTGCAGTGGAGACAGTTTGTCCCCCACCCACTCGGATAGGCCAGACCTCTGTGGACACAGGAGGGGGTATGTGTGAGGCGGGGTTGCCTGGACCCCAAGCGCTCTGCTGCCCATTTGTGTTAGTCTTCAGAGTCGAGGCAGCTCTGAAAGGAAGACTGGATCCAGGTAGAATCATGGGCCCTTCTGCTGCTCTTGGGGCAGCTGCGGAAGGGGGAAGGGTCAGGTGAGAAGCTAGGAGAAGGATCCAAGGACCTTCCTGGGGGGGCTGGGGCTTTGTAGAAGTAAGAACCTTGATCCCTTTATCCCCATCTTTCTGATCCCTCTCAGAAGGTCTCTGGGCAACTACAGCCCTCTCCCAACCCAATGGGTTGGAGCTAAGGGGATACTACTCCTGGCAGGGAGGCAGCGTGGCACGAAGGCCCTGAAGACGGAAGAGGTCAGTGGTCTGGTGGGCAACAGGCGGTGCTGAGGTCTTGCCCTGCTCACATCTGTAAAACATCTGTAAGCCCCACTGCTGGTGTTGTGCTGGTGGGGGGGAGCCAAGGCTTCCCCTCATTCCTTGCTGCTGGCCCCAGGCATGGTGTCTGGCAGTGAGCGAGCACAGGCCCTGCACCATCCCTGACCTGGGCCAGCTGCTGCCTCCCCTCCGTGCAGTGAGTGTGCACGGCCAGAACTCGGAGGCCCAGGGCTGCAGGTTTAAGAATTTGTTTCTCTTTTGATGGAGTTTCTGGAGAAAGATGACCTGGTCCCAAGAACCTGGAGGGGATGTGATCATGGCACCCCCTTGTGGCTGCAGCAGGACTGTGTCAACTCCATGCCAGCTACCTAGGAGGTGTCCTAGTGAATGCAGCGTCTGTCAGGGGGTGTGGGTGAGGGGCTGTAGAGAGATCCCACCCACTAGAGAAACCTACCTTCCCTTTGGCATCTAGAATCCCACTGAGCACAGGTCCCGAGGGCTCGTTTCTTTCTCTTTTTGACAGCTGGGGCTGTCAACTACTTCCCTCCAGCTTCTGTAGAAGTTCTGCCCACTGTGGGGGTCTCCTCTTAAGTGGGGATCGTGTTTCCCTTGTGTGGGACAGAAACAAGGCACCTCTCACCTGCCACAGAGCTCCCCTCCAACAGGCTGGAGAGGAGCTGGGAGTCTCTCACCTCGCTACCTTTGGCCAGGGCAAAGCCACCACCCAGCATCATCAGAATGTTCCAGGGCATCTTCTCGTTGGCGGTCTTCCAGGTGAGGAGGGCAGGAGGGGCCTTCAGCCTCCCCGGGTTTTCTACTCCCCAAGCAGAGAAAAACAGGTCACTAAGGGCCACAGGCCTTCCCTGCTCCCCTCCGCAGGAACCTCTCTGAGTGTGACCCTACCAGAGTTTCATGAATGTTGTTCTATAACATCCCAAATTTGTCCCTGTATCCTTGTTCCCTAAGACAACTCACCCTAACCTCTCTGGGCTTTGTTAACTCCTGCCAAGTGTGGTCCAATGTCTGTCACGTGCCTGAAGGCAAAGGCTACCTGGAAAACTTCCTGGGTCCAGGCCAGGTGCTTACCTGGGTCCTGGGTCAGGCCTGGAAACTCAGATGGCACAATGAATAGAATTATGCCAATGAAGATCGCCACGGTTCCGTCAGATGGCATGCTGTGGGCAGGGTAGGGAGGGGAGGCTTAGCGGCTCAGGGAGACTCAGTGAAGGTTTGGTAGAGAAGGACTCTTCTGCTAGACAAGCCTAGTGAGATCCCCTTGCCTGCAGAATCACCCTCGGTTCTTCAGCAGAGGCCCTGTTCCCTTCTTGCCTCCTGTAGGATTGAGCCCCAAGTGTGTTCCCTTCCCTCCCCTCAACAACTCTCACCTTTCCCCCTTGCTGTTGGCAAAAGCCAGGTTACCCCAGCCATGGAAGAAGCCTGGCTCCCTGGTGAACCAGAGAACTACTAAGCTGACGAAGAGGACGGTGACAGCCTTTTCGGCAAAGCTCATGGGGCCCAGAAGCTTGTGCTGGGTGTAGATGACTTGAAAGGCTGCCTGCTTTCTCTCCTTGCCCTGATCTCCAAAGCCAAAGTTCTTCTTGAAGCTGCAGGCAGAGAGCAAGGGTGGCTCATGAGCGACCTGCCCCGGGCAGGGAGCAAGGTGCTCTGAGAGCCCACATGTGAGAGGGAGTTCTGCACGGGTCACTGTGGGTCATGCTTCCAAGGTCAGGCTCCACCAAAGATTCTTGGAGGATTTGGAGGGGAATCATGACCCTTTTTTAGCAAGGGAAGCTGGGTTTCCCCACGCTGGGGCCTTCTCCATCTGCCTTGTTGACATTCTTCCTCCGGGGGTCTTTGGGGCTACATTCTCCCTGCCTAGGGTGGGGAGGACCTAGTGGCCAGACCCTTATGCTTCCTCCCAGCCCTCCTCAGAGCACTTCTCCTTTAGCAGCTTTTTAGGAAACCTCTATCCCACCTTTCTGGTTCTGGAACCCTCACAGCCTCAGCCTTACCCCACCCATATTGTCCTCAGAGGTGGAGGAAGCTATGGCTTGCTTCTCTGTGCTGCTTACTTCACTTGCGAGGGCATTTAATTTTTCCCTGGGGTAAATCTCACTTAGCTGCTGAACTGTGAGTTCTTCCAGGGAAAAGACCATGCTTCATATATCTTTGACTTGTCTATGGTACCCCACATTGTGCTGATCTCTATACCAGCTCTCAACTAATTCTACTTCCTTGTATCTACCCACGTGATTTGCCCAAAGTATAGTAATGATACTTAAAAACTTGCAATGCCTGAGAAGGACAAACAATGACTGTAGTGCAGTATTATTGGTATCATTACTGCTGGTCTGTGTACCCAGTAGACATCACTAATCAATCAGAGACTTGATTCAAACAGCCTTAGCATTATCTCCAGTGATTTTCAACTGAGAACTCCAATCAGTGACTATGAGAAACCCAGGGTTGCAAGTAAAATACTAAAATCCACTTGCTACCCTTGGCCTCAACTCTTTTTTATTTCATTTTTTTTCCAGGCAGAGTCTTGCTATATAGTTTAGGCTGGGCTTGAACTCACTATGGCACTGGGAATTGAACTCAGGACCTCGTGCTTACCAGGCAAGTGCTGTGCCACTGAGCTATATCCCCGGCCTTGAACTCATTATGTAGCCCAGGCAATCTTCCTGCATCAGCTGCCCATAATGCTGGGATTACAAGCATGCACCATCATTCTCAGCTCTCCCTTGATTCCTCTTGAGCTTCAAGTCCTGATACTCCTTTATGATGCTTCTGTTTCATCTTCACAGAACCAGAGATGCTCCCAGACACATCAAGCTTTTTCTTGTGGGTGTGTCTCTTTTCTTTTTTCTTCCTTCCTTCTTTTTTTTTTAAAAACTTTTTTTTGTACCAGGGATTGAACTCATGACCTAGCAGGTGCTTATGCCATTGAGCTAAATCCCCAGACTCTCGTTTTTGTTTTGAGATGCATTTCACTGGCCTTGAACAAATGATCCTCCTGTCTCAGCCTCCCCAGTGCCCAGTGCCTTTGCTTTATACCAGTTGTGTTTTTTTTTGCTGCCTTTACCCCATTTTCTACTTGGATGACTTGTGGTCCTGCAAGAGTCAGACCAGACATTACCTCCTTTAGGAGCCTTCTGGAATCCCCACTACCCTGGGTGCTCCCCAGGGTACCCCAACCCATGTCATCCATCAGATGGGGAATGGCAGACTCTGAAATGTCTTTCAGTAATTTTACTGCCTAAAATGCAGTGGGCTGTAGGAGCAGAACAAATGCTCCTTTAACTGACCACACTCAGTGTGATCCTCAAGCATTTACTCAGGGACTGTGGAGCATGAGGGGACAGGGTCTGACCCGGGCATCCAAAGACCTGGTTTTCAGTCTCAGCATTGACAAATCTGAGTTGTGACCATTCAGGACTCAGTGTGCTCATCTGCTAAATGGGGTAATATTTTCCTCCCAGTAATTCCTTCAGAGGAGCACACAGAGGAGCCTTGGGAAGCAGAGACCTTCTCATTGGCATGGTCACTTCCCTCATCTGAGCCCAACAGGAAGCTCCCAGGGGAATGGACCAGGGCCTGAGCTTCTCCTATCCATCCCACTACTTACTTGAAACCCAAGAAGAAAATCTGTAGCCATAGCCAACACAGCAGCAGCAAGATGACCATGGTGGGGAAGGCGAAGCCAAACCAGGAGGCGAAGTTCACAATGTTGGGGTTCTGGGGGAAGAGCCTAAAGGGGACACGGGCTGCTGTGTGACATTGCCCCAGAGATCACCCTACCCCATTTGCCTCCCTGTGAGAGTGCATCCCACCCGTGCTGGGCACTGCCCTCTGCCACTCACGAATTCATCTGGCCTTGCAGCACCAGGTTGGGCGTGGTTCCGGTCAGCGTGGCAGTGCCCCCGATGCTGGCCGAGTAGGCGACGCACAGGGTCAGGCCCTGGGTGAAGCGGATCTCCTCCTTGTGCTTCTTGGTTCTTAGCGCTGAATGAGCAGGTTCGACCTGTCCATTTTCTGGGAACAAGGGGGAGCTCAGGAGGGGGCAGGCACAAGGACAGCTCCGGGAGGTTTGGCTGGGCCTCCATGGCATCCAGGTCACCTTGTTGGTGGACAGCCGAAAACCAGGCTGGGAGGAGCACAGGGGCCAGCTCCAAGTCTGAGCGGCTGCAGCAGTCCCTGGAGCCTCGGGTTGGGGGCACCCTCAGATACTGACTGGCCCAACTGCTTTTGAAAGATTGGAAACCAAGGCCCAGAGAAGGGGAGAGGATTATTCAAACCAGGCAGAAAGAATGGACACTGGACTCCTTGCTGCCCACCCAAACTCCAGCTCTCTACTTGCTGGAGTGGCCAAGACTCTTGGGCTGCGGGATTCCCAGTGCATGAGTCTTAATATTTAAAAATAAATAAATAAATAATAAATAAATTCACTTGTCTATGGTCCTGTGGATCAAACACATGCTAAGCAAGTGTTCTACCACTGAGCTACACTCCCAGCCCATGAGTCTTGGTATTTTAAAACAAGAAAAGTTCCAGGCAATCTGGAACAAGTCGGTCACTGAGGGTCTTGTCTCACTCTTCTCTCTCCAAGCTTCCAAGATCATCAACCTTGGGCATGGACAGGTCTCTCTGACCTTCCACAAGAACTGAGGGATTGGGCAGGGTCTACCTCTTCTGTCTTACCAAGCCTGGTCACCTCCTTCTGGGGACTGGGTTCCTGGAGCTCAAAGGCGGGGTTGTCATTGTCTCCCTCGATGTCCTTTCGTGTATTGTGCAGCTGATCCAGGACTGCGCGCGCGATGGGCACCATCATGGCTGAGGTGGCCGTGTTGCTGATCCACATGGACAGGAAGGCTGTGACCACCATGAAGCCCAGCATCAGCCTGGAGATGGACAGATGCACACAGCTATTCCAGCTTCTCTTCAGGGACCACATGTCCTGAGTGGCCCCGAACCTCGCTCCTCTCCTCCTGGTTTGTGAAAACTCACAGGGCGGGTCGCACTCCAATGAGGAGG
Source organism: Hydrochoerus hydrochaeris (assembly GCA_004027455.1). Taxonomy (NCBI): domain Eukaryota; kingdom Metazoa; phylum Chordata; class Mammalia; order Rodentia; family Hydrochaeridae; genus Hydrochoerus; species Hydrochoerus hydrochaeris. Next base: position 585,117 of record PVLA01000236.1, read on the forward strand.
AGTGTTCGGAGGGCGATGCGTTTGTGCAGGTTCCAGTGCTCCACAGAAGCGGCCACCATCAATCCCCCCATTGTCAAGACATTGGTGTCTCTGAGGTACTCAAGGCAGACCTGCCAGACAGAGACGGGATCGAGATGCAGGAAGATCCTAGGGTCTCCCACCGTGCTCCGGGGCCTATGAGGTGCAGCCCCTGACATCTCCCCAGATTAGCATTCCCCTGGGCTCTCAAATGGAAACAGCCTTTGGATTATTAGCCATTTGATATTAACCAGGGTCCCCTTTACTTGTCAAACTCACTCTTTCTTTCCTCAAGATAATTGGGAAAAAACCTAGCCTGATTCATTCATGTTTCAAGCCTTGGATTGGGAGATAGAGAGATAGAGCAATTCATGCTCTTTTGAGAAAGTAGAGCTGGGTGTGGTGGTGATGCCTGCACATCCCAGCACTCTGGAGGCTGATGCAGGAGGCGTGCCATGAGTTCGAGGCCAGCCTGAACTATATGGTGAGACTCTCTCAAAAAACAAAAAGCAGTGTATAAGAGTGACCCTTGGGCCAGTGTCATTACCATTACTGGAACTTGTCAGAAATGAAATGCTTAAACCCCACCCCAGATCTATTGAGTCAGAAGCTAAGGGTGGGGCTCAGCCTTCTGAGTTTTGCCCAGCCTTTCAGGAGATTGTAGTGTTCATTTGTGCTTAGGAGCCACTGAACTAGAAGTGCAGTCTACAGCCAGCCCTCAGTGTCTGTGCATGTATCCAAACTTGGATGGAAAAATATTTGAAAAAAGATCTTGTTTATACCAAACATGTACACTTTTTCCCTCATCGTTTTCCCTAAACAATACCATATAGCAACTAGTTACATTGGATTAGGCATTGCTAGCAAT